>CM077033.1:2328474-2482340 GCA_039090855.1 Macrothele yani | reverse complement strand
TTTGCCACCAACGATATAATGGAGAGCTTCGATGTTGTGAGTCTGTACCCATCAATTCTTGTTAAAGAAGCAACGGACAACCTAAAAATGTCACTCAAAATCTCGGCTTTGTTCCAATAGCCCACGTTTGCAGCAATTAGTCATACTCTTGATCTTGTTACAGATTCCAATTTCTTTATGTGCGATTCAGAAATTCATCTACAGACCCAAGGAGAGCCAATGGAGTCAGCGTTCTGAGGACTGCTAGCAGAAGCAATGCTGCGCCCAGCCGAAGGATCATTGTTTAGTGCAGTAGAATCAAACCTCAGTCTTTCGCTACGTTACGCAGATGGTGTGTTCTTCATCAGGGCACGTAGTGAGGAGCAATTGCAGAAGCTTTTAACCAGACTGAATCCTTTACACAACACTTTACAATTCACATTAGAACAAGAAGTTAAAGTACGCTGCCCGTTCTAGACATTCTGGTTATGCACTCGCCTACGGGAGAGTGCATAACCAGACACAAAATTACTTTTTAAGCCCACACACATGTACAACCCAGTTCTGCCTTTTTCAGCAGGACCAAAGTCGCACAAACGCACAGTTTTCAGACACCGGGCTAAGAGAACATTTGATCTTACATCCAACCCCAGATACCTAGACGAAGAGTTTGAAAACATTCGATAATTTGCATCAAAAGCGGGATTCGATGTGGAACATGCAGAAGACATCTTCTTCAATGCTGCCAGAATTGCGACGAGAGAAGCGCAAGCGCTGCCGCCATAAAAAATGGAGGAAAGGAAGTTTGTAGGGTCAATTCCATAAGTTTCTAGTCTGACCTACAGCATCACGAATGCACTAAAGAGGCATTAGCTCAATTTCGGCATTAAATCTCCGAGAAACATCAGGTCTCTACTTGCATCAATACATAGCGATAGGGAATTTACCAACCATGCAGGTGTATATGCAATTCCAATTGAATACCTGGATTCCTGGAAGAAGTTTATGTCGGGATGACCAAGCGAAGCTTTGAAATTAGATTGAGGGAGCACCGGTGAGATATTCAGAATACAAACTGATTACCGCTCTCGCCCGCGATGTTGCAAACCTGGAGACCAAGCTCATCTGTATGTATGAGGGTAAGCTGGCTTCCAACGAAGGACCGCGAGCCACAGCGACAAGAGAAGCTATCGAGATTCTGACGGGTTCAGACGCGTGCAACACAGATGTTACAACCGATAAATCTCCCATTTGGTATAAACGTCTAAAAATCCATCGCACGCAACTTCCGCAAGAAACGCGTCTGTAAGCATTGCATCACGACGTCTAATATATATTTCATATGATAATATTTCATATAAATTCCTTTTCTAACGTTCTAGTTAATTTTATTGTGTTGGTTACACTGCCTGAGGAAGCTCTCCGTAAAGAGCAAAAGTTTGCCTTTGTGTAATGCGTTATTACGTACATAAACGGCTATTTATAGTACCTTCGTACTATGTTCCATTGTATATCAAGGTGATGTATTAAAAAAACAATCAAATATCTTAATTTGAGTAAGTTTACAGTAGCAAATTGCAAACAGGGTGTACATAAATATGTTAGTAATTTACTTTCTAACTCTACAGACATATTTTCAGGCGCTTGCAATTGTAAGCTTTTGATCATGTGTTAAATTTGTAAAAAATTAAATACTTTTCGAAATTTTTATTGGCATTCAAGTTTCTGTGTATTATTAAATTGAAAATTATTACATACACTGTAAGCTCAGCTTATATTTTCCTCTCAATTTTCACTGCTAACTCCAGTTTCTTTCTTGACACGCAATTTATTCATGTTTCTGAATGATAATCTTGGAATTTAAACTCAGAGCTCATGCTCCTAGGTCGGGACAGGATATAGCTGAACAGATTTCTACCAACGAATTTGTCAGATAAAGATATGTATGAGTCCCATTGTACAAAGTGTGCTCCATTGATTGCAACAAAAACTAAAATGTTTATGTGTCACCAATTAATCTCTTAGATCCTTCGCGCTGCTATGAACAATATGAAATTCGTTTCTATGGGATATACTTATTTTCCTTCGAAAATTATTTAGTATTTACTGCAAATATTGTAGTTCGATAACACAGCCCAACAGCAATAAAACATCGATACTTCAACTGGTTTCGAACCTGCACCCATCAGGTACAAATCGTCAGAAGCCAGCACTTAAAGCACTGCGCCACCGGTACGGCACATATTTTATTACGAACTAACGGAATATTTATTTTTCTACATAAACTTTCTTCAATGAATTTTGGGATTTAAAAGTGTATGAAGATGCGAATCTTGAATATCGTACCATATCATTCTATATTTATTTGAAAACATATGAGGTCCCTTCTACTGTGTTTGATTCAGTTAAGTAAGAAGTATTTGCTGAAAATAATTTAAATCTAAATTTCATTTACCCTCTTGTTGGTACGATAATAACACTTTTACCGTTGTTGGTAAGCCAACAACTCTTATTATTGTTTACACGATAAGAGCACCTCTAATATTGTTTCTACGATAATAATATTTTAATGGATATTAGCATTAAAGATAATTTTCTACCTAGCTTTTGAAACTTATATAATAATTACGATATCTCTTTGATTATTTTGAGTTTGAAAAGCAGTTCACTTATTACCCTTCTTCTCCTTTGTTCCTCAAGAAATATTATCTTTTAGTATAAACATCCACCTGTCGAAACATTTGCAACGTTTATGATATTTGATGAACAGCACAGTAAGTTTGAAATACAAAACTCTCGAAACATTTGATAAGTTTGTGTTTGGTCCTAAAAGAATACTATATTTTGCGATAAACTGAAACCAGTCGAAATATTTGCAACCTTAATTATACTTGATGAACAGCAGTGTAGGGTTTCTAACCTAATTCAAAGAAAATATTAACAGTTAATTTCTAAGATTTGAAATCGTGATACAACTGTCACATGAAATTAGAAAATCTTAGAATCCTTTGCAATGTTCCCTAATGTTTAGTGCGTCCGGAAACTTAAACTGGAAATGTGTACCTTCATTTCCTAAGACGCTTGCTTAATTTTCTACTAGGAATTGAAATGCTCGTGTCGTTCTTTTTCAGATCTGTTAAGCTAAAGACAATCCCAAAAGCTCATTTTGTTCCTTTCCGGATCTATTAACCTGCAGACATTCCGTTAACCTGATACGTTCTTTTTCAGATCTGTTACATCTGAAGACATTCTAGAAGTGCATTGTTTCTGCATCGTATTATACAAAACTACTAGATATGCAATTCTAAAATAAACAGCTCGAAATGTAAGTCGTACAAGGGAAAGAATGTTTCAAAAAATCTTGAAAATTGCATAATAAATGGGATAAGAAGGCATTACGCATCAAGGGATTTCTGTTAGATAATGTTGCAGTTAAATACCGCTTCAAGTCTTTATTTTTCAATTTATCTGAAAGACTAACTAAAGAAAGAAAAAATGGAAATACGACTCTTCTCTCCCTATAACGTAATTTAGAATATAGATTTTTTTGAAAAGAATTAAAATATTATATGTTTTGACATAGCGGGAAAAAAGATGATAGCCTGCAGTTTTTTATAACAAAAATATTTCTTTTTATACTACGAGTGCAAGATGGTTTTCTCTTTTTTGTGCAGGAAATTTTAATTTGAAGCCTTTCATTAGGTACTGCAAACTTTGAAATCATCCTACCAATTCGTTAATTTTTATAGCATTCCGAGTAGCTCATGTGTCATAGAACCCGCAGTTCTGTGTACAGATTCCTTTCAGATGCAGGCCTAACTTATTTAAATTATTTAGACTGTGTATGTTTATCGCGAAACGGTCTCGTAATATTAGTTCATGAGCCAACCTGTTAAAACAAATTGTACAACAAAGAGGATGACAGGAAAGCAGTAATCCGCTTAAAGACAAGAAAACAAACTTGTCAGCTATCCGCAAATAAGTGCAAATCTAACAATTGCTGAATGCTATACTAAATATTTGTTTATCTAAGTAGAGAGCAGTATATTAATTTCTGGAAAAACTTATGTGATCATGCAGACCGGTGAGTACAGAGATTTGGTTTTCCACTCCACCTTTAACTAGTCCGAAATAGCACAAATAGTAATACTTCTTCCACACTGTGATAAATTTAGTGATAATGCGATTTGTTGCAGGGAATAAAGGCTTTAAAGAATTTGCATGTATCCTATAATTTTAAATGCAAGCAGACATAGAAATAATTTTACAGACACATTTCCCCTTCTGTTGCTGCGGACAAGACGAGATAGCCTGCGCTGACCTCAGGAATTAATGAGACGAGGACAGCGCACTCTTTTTCGACCGTTTGAAGTGTCCATTCTTTTCGGACCAACTTTGATAGGTACTAATTATTGCATAGCTTTAGTAGCCTAACAGCTTCGTTGTTTCGGGGATGACCTTACAAAGGCATCTTGCCATAGCGACCCGGCCTTTGTCGAGATCAGATAAATCCTTTGATTTCCCCATGTTGAGAAGAAACAAAGTACTGAATGAAGGAGCTCCGACCCAATTATTATTTAAATCTCATTCGGGATTTTTGCACATTACGTAGATTGGCTGCTCGCGCGCTAATTTGTATAATGCAGAGATAGTTTTGATGTTTTCGCTGACCAGGGTATATATATAGACCGCAGAAATTACTGCCATATTGTTTTTGTTACATTCAGGGATATAGTGTAGCCACCTATTCACGTGGTACATCGTACTAATTCTTAATCGTGTGAAACTCGCACATACACACTCTTATGATATTCTTTACCAAAGAGCTCATGTTTTCTTCCACGTTTTGAGGAATAATGTGGAAGAAATATAGAAAAATATAAAAAAATATCAGGGTTGAGGGTCCTGCAAAAGTTGAATAATAAGGGAATTAATAAAAGAAATAACATTTTTGGCATGTGCATTAAATAGAGAAATAAACTTTTTTGATTAATAATAGACTAATATTTTGCCTAAATGAAATAGAAAAAATAGTTAAAACAATTAACTGCTGGGTCCTTTCAGGTCTGAAAAGATTTATTTTTACAGCGGTTAAGATGATAAATATGAACTATGTTCAAAGAAAACGTTTATCTTGAAGTCAGCTTGCAACAGTAGTGTTAAATTGAAACGCTAATATAATAATATGGAAGAAATATAGAAAAATATCAAATGATAAAAATGAGGACAAGTATGTAACATCTTTCATTCTTAATAATCATTCAATATAACGGAAATGAACTAACCGCATTTCATTAGTACATAAGGCGCATTTTCCTTCAAACTGGTATCATCAAATTTCTTTCGACGATCCTCATACTCGTTTTAATTTCTTTATGCAAACAAGTATATGCTGTCCCGTTGGCGCAGTAGTCTAAGCATTGGCTTCTTATCAATCGTCTGACTGGAGTCTGGGTTCGAATCCCGCTGAGGCATGGATGTTTTTTTTGTCTTACGGCACTGGCTCTCTGTCCCTTCTCTGGAACAAGTGACCCTAAATTAGGGACGGCCGACTGCTTATAGCCCATTGAGGTGCTCACGGTGGTCGTTAAACCTTCAATGCAAAAAAACAAGTAAACCATTTTAAAATACTGTGAAATGAGTGTAATGTTACAGAGAGAACTTATTTCACTCAAGGGTTTATAAAATGTTTCACATAGCTTTTGAGAACATGGTGTGCTCCTGTTTAGAACATGGTCCTACAAACCAACCACTCCAAAGGTGAACGGAGGCTCATAGAAAAGTGGAGCCAACGGTTTTTCCATCATATCGACTGCAGCTCCCTTTGCTGAGAAGTCGCAAACTTCACTCAGCTCATTTCGAAGATATCGTAGATATAGCAGAAATGTCGTATCACAACTTGCGATCTTGTTTCGTTTGCTACGAATTGATAGCAAATACTGGAGGTCAAATGCTAAATTTTTAATGCACGCTGAGAATAATGCAGGAAAGTATGAAAACGATTCAAGAAAGATATAATAAAATGTTGATTATTAATTAGTCATAACACTCCGACAAAGAAAACCATGTTTATCGTTTCCTTCTATTTATTTATTTATATTTGGGAAAGCGTTTATATTTTTTAAGATCTATACTAGACATGTTCCAATGTCACGTTAGGACATGTGCACGGATTTAATTGTAACTGACGAAAGCAACCTGGCAGTTCCGTACGAATGGGAAACGGTATAATTCTAATGTCAAGATGTATTTTCTGCTCTGTTTACAGGTCTTCCTTACATATAGAGAATAATCCGATGATGTTGTACAAATTAAAATACCCTCATATGTTTTTGTCATAACTGTGCTGTTCCCTAATTATTGTACAAGTAACATGTCAGATATGCATTTATATGTTTTTTTCAGGTACTTGGAAAGTGGCTTTACACAGTTATTTATAAGAACTTGACTTAGCAGGAGAGGCTGCATATCGAAAGCACGTTCTTTCTCTCCAGTGGAAAAGAGCAGTAACAGAATGAACGTGGCGCAGTAAGGTATCATATTCTAATATTATTTCCTTACTGCTTTACAAACAGTAGTCTTCTTATGAATTACTTCATCGGCATGAAAAATTTCCAGTGCTCTTTTTCACTATTTTTTTCCCTGGTGGTTTTTCAGTTACACCGGTTTTAAGAACAGCAAAAAAGGAAATGTGATTATTCTACTGACGAGAAACAATGCACATTAATATTTCTTTTCAATGGACAAATGTCAAAAGGGCAGATTTGAAATATATTTTAGATTTGTCCATTGAAAAACTTACATACTTGCGATAAAGATCACTTCGAAAATTCTCATTAACCTCATGCTGGTTTCACTCAAGCAACGTAGGGACCCCGAAAAAATTCCTATAATATGTGTTAAGGTATTAACCCTTTAACCGGCTCGAACGAATTTACTCGGGGTTAACAAAATTGGCTGAAATCAGCTAGAAATATATTCGTTGTCTAAGAAGTGGGCCGAACGCTGGTTGAATGAATGAACCTACGCACCAGAAAGCATTTCTGTCCTCCTTAGCTTTGTTATTAAAAGTGGGGATATAGGGCGATGACACTTACCCGTTTCGATTGATTATCTGCTAATAAGGCTATAGCGGCGAAATTAAGGTAGGAGAGAGAAGAAATGTGAGCCGCTTGTTTCTGTCCAGTGTCATGATGTCCGTGTCAAGGGGACTATCCCTTCGCCATCATGCCTTCGGTAATGGAAAAAAGGATAAACGGTCCCTGTGGCACAGTAGTATAAGCGCTGCCTTCTGATTAATCGGCGGAGATGTGTCTGGGTGTGAATCCCAACGAGGCATGAATGTTGTGCTTATCTTACGGAACTGGATATCTCCCTGCCATAGAACCAGTGTCCCTAAATTAGGGACGGCCGACTGCTTATAAGGCACATTGCGATGCTCCCGGTGGTTGATAAACTCCCAACAACACAAACAAAACCATCGGCCGCTTAAAGGGTTAATTAATTAATTCAGACGATAGATATTTATTGAAGAAATCGCACTGTTTTCTAAGTAAAATTTGCAGCAATGTACAATAGCATAATATCCCAAATATGCAAATTTAGATATCAACAATGCAATTTCCTTAAAAAAAATAATTAGCTTTCTAAAGAGAATTTCCGAAATCTTTATGATTGTATTTTCTTACCGAAATTTTTATAAATAATTAAATAAAAGCACTTCAGTTCCACTTTTTTCATATTTCAGAAATTGGCTACAGCCGATTAATTTGTCTTAAATCGCTGGTGGAAAATGCAGAATGCATCCATTTAATCGGCAATGATCATTACCGACAACCTTCTCTTAAACCGAATGTCATATGTTCTCAGTTTATACACATGAAGAAATGAGATCTGAAGTCGAGTCCTCCATCACGCGTGTATTCGTCCAGTACGTTTTTTATTTTCAAATATTTTGACGCGCGAGGCAAATGTTTGCGCGTTCGGTTGCTGCTATTACCGCTAGTTAATATTTAATGGTTTAAATTAAACGGAAGCAAAGTTTTTAGGCTACATTGAAATAGAAATACGAAATTTACAAAAACGCTTCAGTTTAAATCCAATTGGCAATGCATTTGTCCTGAAAAAGTCTTCGACAGGGATGTTAGAAGTATATTTCCATACCAACGAAAGGTATAGCAGCGTGTTGCCCTCAGAATCAGGGAAAGTTCATAGATTTTTGCAATAATCAAAGTACAGTTTAGGTTTGCTTCAGAAATGCTTTGCCTTTCGCGGCCAAAACAAATAGGGAATTATATACAGTCGAGTTACGTTATTTTGATCGCCTCTTACTTATGAAGTTAACAGCGGATACATAGCCAGTGAAAGAAGGCACATGTCCGGAGCTGGCTTGGAGGGTATATAAAGTGTGCTGTAGGCATTCTGAAAACATAGTACTCGTTGCTGTCATGGATAAAAGAAGCGATTTATCTGATTTGCAAAAAGGGATTCTCATCGGCTTTCGAGGGAAGTGTGGCAATTTTTCTGATACAGCGCAGTATGTGAACTGTTCGCGTGCTGCTATGGTTAATGTGTATCGGAATTGGACAAGTGGCACCACTGCGAATAAGCGACTTGGAAACTGCGGAGCACTACGTGCCACGGATGTGAGAGGGGAACGTCGCCCACGAAGCTGCATGAGGGCCGATCGACACGCTACAGTGGAGAAACTCACTGGCCGAATGAATCAGGGAGCTACCGTAAGTGTGTCTAAAACGACAGATCAGCGAACTCTGCTGCTTATGAGACTCCAATGCAGACGGATGGTCACCTCACCTATGCCAACGAAGTTGCATCTGCGGAAAAGGCTTACATTTGCACGGCAGTATTGGTATCGGATCTCGGTTGATTGGCAAAGGATTGCCTTCTCCGATGAGTGACGTTTTCTGCTTCATGGAACGGATGGACGTTGGCGTACTAGGCAAATAACATCGGAGAACAAACACTCTTCAACCACTGGTAGAATAACACAAGCTGGGGGTGGGGGCATCGTTATGCTGTGGGAAACGTTTTCTAGGCATTCCCTGGGTTCACTCTTACTTGGAATGCACTTTGGCCAAAATTCGTTATGAATCCATCCTTGCAGACCACATAAATCCATACGTGCTGATTACCTTCCAGGGGGCTTATGGGATCTTCCAATACGACAATGCAACGTGTCACACAGCTAGAAATGTCTGACAGCGTTTGGAAGAGCACGATGAAATTTCAAAGTACTTTCCTGGCCATCTAATTCCCCAGATTTAAACCCAATTGAGCTTCTGTGGGACCACCTCGATCGTGTTGTTTGCCCTATGGATTCTGCATCACGCACCTTCTAGCACCTGTCAGATGCACGGCAGTCCGCATGGCTCCACATACATGTGAACACCTTCCTGCACCTTGTAGAGTCAATCCCATCCCGTGTCGTTGCTGTCCGCGCTGAACACCGCTGATATTGTGGGTATTAGCTTCACAATAATGTGACTCGACTTACTTAACCTTGCTTTGATACGAGGGCTGATCAAAAAGTTAGTTACACTGTTGAATAAAAATACAAATAAAGTGATGTACTCAGGGGTGTATGTTGGTTCAAAGGTACAGTACATCATATATTCTTTTTTCGACATAGTCGCGTAAGGACTGTAAACATTTATCGGAACGTGTGATTAACTTTTCCATACCATTGCAGAAAATATATCCTTCAGTTTGGTACAAACACACTGTATAAAAAAAGTTGTAGTTTTTGCAGAAAATTACTGTAAATCGCAACAGAAAAATGCCGTAACCACATTTAACAGTTCAAAACTGTAAAATCTACAGTTTTGGGGATGGTAACGAGCCGAGCTACTAAACTACCCAACGCGCAGGCTCAAGCACTCAGCCTCGCGTTTAGAAGTAGTTTGGTAGAACTTTACAAATTTGCTCGTTATTTTGCTATCTGAGCATTACATGATTGATTATTAATCACTCTCATATCACTAAATTATTACGAGGTTAGAATTTCCGTGTTCCACTTCCGAGATTTATTATTCTTTGTTTTTCTTTCAATTTTTATTTAATTTTATTTGGCGTTGAGCACTTCGCCGGATTGTTTGTATGTTAGGCTTAATTTCTACGCTACGTTCGCGGCTTATTACTTCACTTTATTCCTGTTGAATATCTTTCACGCGTTTTGTATCTGTTTTTCCAAAGTTTTTCTGTACTGTAGGAGACCAGTGCGTATTTTTTTCATTTGTAAACTTTTTTGATTACAGTTTAACAGGAAAGTTCATGGTTCATGCGGGCATATGCTAAATATTCGGTCACACATGCCTAGAGCAACGTGAAAAGAAAGTGAATAAATACGTTTGAACCAAACGTATTTAGCTCCGAACGGGGATCAATTACAATAGGAGGAAGTTTAGTAAATCACACTGAACTCTAATAGTAGCCTTAGCTTAAGTAATGTATTTTTTTAATTGATTTGTGTTCATATTGAAAGGTAAATCCACAAAAGCTCCACATCTACGATAATGACTTTGACAAACAAGTTAACTCGCAACTCCGACAAGGAATTCAGCCCTCATAACGGCTTCCAATTCGTAGAATAAAACATTCAGCTTTCAGAGTTAGAAACAATATTATTTTGGTCTTTGTCATTCACGTTTTAAGGTCCTCAATGCAAACAGCAATTTTAAACCACTAACAATATTGTGCCCCACAGATTCAGTTTCTCTGTATAGGCAAGTTTTGTTTAACAAACAGACTTCGGCAGTTGAAATTTCGATTCATCTATCGCCAACAACATTCAAAGGTGGAAAATATTTTAAATCAACCAAATTTCGTTTCAACTAACTACGGGAAATTGTTACTTCACAAATGGTCTGCAACTTTAAAGCTTCGCGTTCACCATTGAGATAGCAGTTTTAAACCATTAATAATCATTAGCCGTCCAAATTCAATCCGCTGTGATGACAAAAGTTAGTTTTTCCTTTTTATTTCGGTTTTACAAAGTCCTCTTTGCTTTATGTTTTACTTAAGAACAGTCATAGCAGTAGTTTCGCATTCTGAATATACTTGAAATTCACGGAATTTGTTCTTAAATTTTGCAATACTTACCCGAACCGAAACCTGTTGAATTTGCTGTAGTTTACCCATCCTATATTCAAGTTTTTTAGATTCAAAGAGAGTTTTCAATCTCCAAGCAGTTATATCCATCGAGATTATGTATGTAGTGTGAAATAACAAACATCTCTATTCTACCTTTGTGAGCCTTCAGCCTTAGCTTTCCTAAGTCATCAGCACCAATAGAGAGGCAATTACCATGAGGATTTCTTTCTCAGAAATATGGAAATCATGTTTTACCTTTTGGTGCACCCCAGCTTCTATCAGTATTCAGAGAGGAAGCCAGTATTCTTTACCTTTTGATTTCTGTATTTCCATGTGAAGTCAATATGTTTGGTGCTACGGCATATTATGCCATACTCCTAGCAACACGGAAACTTGCCACGAACGTTTGAAAAATGTTACTTAAAGATGTATTTTTTTTCGAATTTATTCGCAAAATTTATGCAGTGTTTGTAACATCTTCGCGAATTTCTAGAATTAAAAATACATTTATATGTATAATACAAAATTTAAAGTTTTATTAATATTTTTTCATAATTATTTTTAAACGTTAATACCAATGTTTCGAAAGACACACGTCCGTCTACACACCAAGTACTTAAAATTTGTTTGAAAGCAGCAGTGTACACCACTTCAGAATTATTGATGATGAGAACAGAATTTAAATTAGTCTGATGTCAAATATATTTGTAAATATTTTTTGTAATATATTACTAGCTGTTATATTTTTACACAATCTGAGTACTCGAGATTGCAAACCCTGCTATAAAGTACACATATAAATTGTGTAATTTATTTAAATAAATATTTTTTCCCACCATTGAGACGTATGGCAGACGCAACTTGAAAAATTCTCAGTGCCTTTTACACATTTCTTTAAAGTTCTGAATTTCATATGGTTACGAAATCAAGTTCAAATATTTAAAACATTTGCTTAATGCGAGACGTTGAAAAGCCAATGAATTCAGTAGCTCAACGAAACATGTAGCTTTACAATATTTAAAAAAAGTTCAGTGTTATTTTTTTAAATAAGCATTTACAGTATTGCAAGTGAGTTATTTTAGTTAGAATGTGGATCGTTTGTTTCCTTCTGACACTTCAACAAATTCCAAAAATACTGAAAATTTTAAATTCCAGCCCTCAAGTAAGAACAGCTTTGGGATTATCATATGCACTATTAGATTGTTGTAAAGTATATCTCCTATTTCTTTTGAAACATCTGTGTGTTTTTGCAAAAGTGATATGCAGAGATTCTCTACAGTCTCTTAAACGAAGACACAGACAAAATAAATTACTAATGAGAGACATCCAGTTTAACAGCAGTATATATGGCAACATGATCAAAGAAAGTACCCTAAACTGGCCATCGCTGGACGTATTGTTAGATTATATATACATAGACGAGTCACATTATTGTGACCACCAGTTAATATCCAGAGTAACCGACGTGAGAAGCGCTGACATCAGCTGCCAGGGATGAAAGTGACTCAATAAGATGCTGGAAAGTTTTCACAGGTATGTGGATCCATGCTGACTGTAGTGCATGTGACATCTGCAGGAGGGTACGTGGTGGAGGATCCATAGAGCATACAACACGATTAAAGTGGTCCCACAGATGCTCAATTGGGCTTAAATCTGGAGAATTATGGGGGCAGGGAAGTACTTTGAAATATTCATCTTGCTATTTCAACGACTCTCAGAAATTTCTGGCTGTGTGACACGTCGCATTGTCGTGCTCTAAGATCCCATCTGCCCCAGGGAAGAGAATCTACATGTATGGGTGTATGTTGTCTGCAAGGATGGATTCATAACGAATTCTGTCCGTACTGCATTTCACAGGTATGAGTGTACCCAGGGAATGCCACGCAAACATTCTCCACCAGTTCGTGTTCTTCCAGCAATGGTTGAAGTGCGTTTGTTGTCCGATGTTTCTCGCCTTATACATCAACGTCCATTCGTTCGATGAAAGAGAAAACCTGATTCTTCGCAGAACGCAATCCTTTGCCAATGAGCAGAGTTCCGATACTGCCGTGCAAATGTAATCATTTTCTGCCAATTCACCTCAGTTAGCCTAGGTTCAGTGGCTGTCCGTCTTCATCGGAGCACCATACGCACCAGGGTTCGCTGAACTGTCGATTTAGAAACAATTCCGGTAGCCCCCTGGTTTATTTGGCTAATGAGTTGCTCCGCTGTAGCGTTTCGATCGGCCCTCACTCACCTTCGTAGCTGACGTTCACTTCTCATATCAATGGCGCGTCTTGTTCCGCAGTTTCCACATCGCTTATTAGCAATGGGGCCATTTAACCAAAATAAAATACACATTAACTACAGCAGCACGCGTACAGTTCACAAGTTGCGCTGTTTCAGAAATACTGCCAAACATGTCGTGAAAGCCGATAATCATCCCGTTTTGTAAATCTGATAAATCGCTCCTTTTATACATTACAGTAACGAGTGTTATGTTTCAGAATGCCTACAACACACCTTATGTACCCTCCAAGTCAGCTCATGACACATGCATTCTTTCATTGGTTATGCGCTGTTGACATCAAAAGCAGGAGGCGGCAACAATAATGGTATTCCACTGTGTATTATGTAACATTAAAAAAACTTGCATATGTTCTTACATTTTTGGTCTATTTTTTAAACACATAAGCAGAGGAACAGCTTCAGGATATTGCATTGCTTTATATACTCTGTAACACATATCTGATGCTGCAATGCTATGTGACGCTGTTAAAATATCTCTAGTTCGAAAGATCCTCCAAAATCTTTTACTAATTTCGAATTTTGATCTGCAGTATTAGGAAACGAAACATATATCTCACTACTTTCTACATCCATGCTCATATTAAATTTCAGCCACTTAAACCACTTTGTACCACTCTTCTCTGAATTTCCTCCTCTTTGTGGTTGCACGCCGGTGTTTAGGAAGTGCTTCTTCTCTCGCACGTTTTATTGATTACAGTTCATTTTTTCTTCAAATGTTGTGTCCTATGTCTCCATTTTTAATGATTCTGTTCCTTCTTTTTCCTCTAAAATTTCAATGTCTTTTATTGTCGGATTTCACAACACCATTGTTTGATGAACTTTTTTCAGCTGGATGATTGACGAAGGAAGTTAATTTCACCTGTTTAGAATTTTCTGATCATTAGCAATGCCAGCATGCTTCTTTTCAACTAGAATTTATAAATAATAATAGGAAGAAAAAGCTATCATCTTATAAACACCAAACTATCCAGAGCATACACTACAAAAATAATGAGCAAAACATTTGCAGGGACTAAAACATAAGTTGCGAAATAACTTAAGTACGTTAACAGAAACCTTTAAGAATCCGTTCCACATATTGATAGTTATGCACTCGGCAGTGCGAAATTCATCAACCATCAGTGCACAAATTGTTAGGAATTAGAGTTACGATTTCAAATTGCCAAGTTTATTAAAACCAATATGCAATGATATAGAGTCACTAGCTATGTCACATGGTATATCATTATTTTTACCTTTCACCAACTTGCTTTACGTATTTCGTAAGTGCTTTTATCAAGCAAGAAATTAATTTTCAAATCTACTACACGCCAATGTTGAACACATATGCAACAATTACATAGACAGAAAGTTCCTGTTGTTAAATGCTGATGAATCTTATTACTACCCTATAATTTTGTAATATGACGAAAGCATTTTGTGACGTAACATGAAGTTTAATGTTCCACTAGAAAAAGCAATAAATGTGAAATAAGCACAGAGAGCATGATGAAGGTACCGAAGTGGCAGTTACGAGAGACACTAGCTAAAATTTTCAAAGCTTTGGCGACTCATTTAACGTATAGGCACTGAGAGAACAGGACAGCTGTCTTGCTACATTTATATCCATTTGTCACCCTCCCTAAAGTTTTCTAGGAACCAAACACCCCTTTTAAAGATGTTTCTTTGCTAGAAGCTTTAAAGAGTCATGACTGGACAAACTGTGCTCTCACCTCTTATCCGCGAACACTCCTTGCGTGTTCACGGTTAAGAGGGTGACTTTCAGTCTGATACCTTTATTATCATATCTGTTGGAATAACTGTGACTCCACCATTCTGTCAGTCGGAAACAAAAAACAAAATATGTTCAATCCGTAATAGACGATGCTCTAGTATCAAAGGGATGCATCACTTTTGACAGCTGACATTCGAATGGCTAAAAAAAGATTAGAAAACGGGAAAATATACCTTGAACTTGCCGGCAAGCGTAGAGCTGTCCCACATTAAATCAGCAGACGAAATCTCACAGTGTCAAATCTACGGTAAAATGTATGGCTTTTTTATTGAAGGTTTAACAAAAACCGTGAGAAAATCAGTGGTCTGTAAGCAGTTGCTCGTCCCTAATTTACGGTCTCCTGTTTCAGGGAAGCGAGAGAACTAGTGCTATAAGACAAACAAAACATTCTTGACTTACCGCGATTTGAACAGGAACACTTCTTGGATGAACTGACATATGCCAGTACTTAGACCACTGCGGCATTGGGGCGACAAGATATTTGGCTTTGTGGGTCACAATTGTACGAAATAATTACTGATTTTGAGGGAATATAGAATAGCCACGTGAGAAAATTGAACGATTCAGGCACTTGTTCAGACCACACACCAGTCAATGACTTCATTTTAATAAAATTAAAAGTTCACAATTTCAGACTTTCGCTTTATATTTTTTGTACACGTTGTGCTGAAGCAACAACATGCACACAAAAGCTATTGATTTTTTTTTCGGCACAAACATTTAGGTGCGAGAATATAAGTTCTAATGGTCATGTTGACCTAGTGCGCTGGATTAAAGTCCTAGGGTATATTTAGTTGGTTCCATGTGCTTAGAGGAAATACATTAGATGCCATGTCGCTCAAAAATTGCAAATGATTTTAATGTATACGGAAAACGGCTAAAGTATGAAATAAATAAATTATTATCTGTTTTCTAACAGCATAATTAGCATAGACAAAAGCAGAAGTCGTTAATTGAGGATGTCTACCTGTGTAGTTTTACTGCCGGTATTTATTTCCAAACATTTGATGAGCCTCCCTGTGTAATGATGCGCTTTTTAATATGTAACAAAGAGCTTAATTGCTTCCTTATTTCAAATAGATTAGATCGACTATGCTATACATTTCAGGTGACTTATTTGATTGTTGTGAGATGAAAACCAAGAACTACCTGTTTTATTCAAAAACATTCGCTTTTACCCAAAAGATGGTTACTCCGATAAATATGGGAACATTAGCTGTTCACAATTATTGGAATCCTTGTTCTCAGTGCCGGAATATTTCATCAAGATTTTTAACGACGTCACAACCTCTGATTGAAGCTGAAACAGTATTCTGAGTTTTTCTTTGGAGATTATATAACATCGTGTCCTAAGAAATTTTCGTTCGTAATCAATACGATCAGTAATGTCAATTTGAAACCAGGAGTGAAACTATAAATACATCTGAAGGAACTAATGAAATAAAGAGAGCAAGGAAGGCTGCAAATGCGTTCTTTTAGCGATTCGTAAGCACTGCTGCTGCTGCTGTGAAAATCAGGTAACATTGTGAATGGTGGTTTCAAGTGCATAATATTTCATGATGCCTTTCATGCCATTTTTCCAAAGAGGGAATTATTTACAATGCAATGTGTTCGTAATATTTGTCACGGAGTTTAATTCTCAGTTGCGCTTGCTTTGGGTGTCTAATGAGTTTTGTCCACATAATGTAATTGTTTTAGCATAGCCGGTGTTTTGAAACAAAAGTCCGCCTCGTTCTTCAAACTCAGTATAGTGCTTAAATAGTAGTAGTCTGAATATGACTGTGTTGCAGAGCATTTCGTTATATCAATACGTCCACATTCAGAAACGTTAATCAGATGCAGTAATTTTTCCTCGCATTAAATTCAATGCCTGATTATGGCACTACGAAAGAAAACATAAAAAAGAACGTGGCGACACGACAAAGGAGCAGTAGATATTTCTTTAATTTCGAAACAACAAAATATACACAATATTTTTATGGTCTACACCCTCTGCCTTAATGCCAAAGCGCTTGTGATATATTTGTATATCATACATTTCGATTTCAAGTTTTTCTTACTAAATTTCGCATAATGCGTCAATGTATGTGTTCCATTTAGTGTTCTATCATCACTTCGGGAACAACGGTTCTTTTCATTATACAAAATGCGAATCCTTAGATTATTTGTCAAAGGAGCGTTAAAAATTTCGCATGACGAAAATATAAAATAAAATTTCATCTGTGAGAATTAACTTTTACCATTGGAAGTCATAATTATTTATTTACATTTTCAGCTTCATATATACACTGCTGGCTGCCCAAAATGCAACACCAAGAAGGACACGACATAGCAAAGCCATATTTACTGGACACATAGCAACAGATACAAATATGAAACGATTGAGCTTATATGCCCGTGCGACTTGCGTAACACGCAGACATAAATATTTCGTGTGGTCCCCATGGCTGGTAATAACGGCTGCTACAAGCCTCGGCATCGAACGAAAGAGGCTTTAGATGTGGGCTTGGGGTATGTTTGTCCAGGCTGCTTCAACGCGTTGCCACAGTTCATCAGGCGTGGCCGTGGGTGGAGCTTGCCAGGCTACTAGGTTGCCGATGAGCAACCAGACGTGTTCGATGGGCGACATATCGGGAGAACAGGCGGGCCACCACAGCAGTGACACCTGGTGGACCGTAAAGAATTGTTGCACGGTGCGTGCCACGTGCGCGCGCGCATTGTCTTGTTGAAACGTGGCACCTGACAGGTCCTGAAAGTATGGAAGGAATACAGGCTCCAAACTTTAGGAGATATAGTGGTGGCTGTTGAGTGTACCGGCTATGTGTACCAGAGGGGTGCGGGCGTCATATCCAATTGTGCCCCAAACCATAACGCCAGGCGACGGACCAGTATGGCGATGTATAATGCAGGCGTCATACAGTCTCTCGCCGCGGTGCCGCCGCATGCGGATACGACCATCGTGGTGTTACAGGTAGAAGCGGGATTCGTCGGAGAAGACAATGTCGTGCCATTACGTAGTCCAGGTGCGCCGTTCAACGGCCCACTGCCGCCGCACTCGCCGGTGGTAAAACGTCAATGGTAATCGGAGCAATGGGCGACGTGCGACAACTCCCCTCTCCTGCAGACGACGTCGAACGTGCTGACATAGGTTGATGCGCAACACACCCTAATTGCTGCGCTAACGTTCGTGATGTGGCAGTGCGAGCCGTCAATGCCCGCCGCACAACATGCCGGTCCTCACGTTTGGCGGTGTGCCGCGGCTGCGGCAATCGCTCACGTCGGTCCGTCCGTCCCTCCTGCACCCACCGAATCCAGACTCCCCACACGGAGTTCGATGTCTCGTTTGATAAACCGCTGTCACGATAAGCCACTATTCGGCCTTTGTCGAACTAAGAAACGTGCTGGAATGACTGCCGTATTCTGCGACGAGGCATCAGGAAGCTTCCCACACACAGGTCCGGCATCACAACGCATTTCTACTACTTACACCCCTGTTATAGTGCTTCTCGGGGGCGTTCAGGGTGCACATGATTTGCACATGCCTTGCAATGCTAATCGTTTGCATGTCCTCTCGCGGGCGACACATGCTGCGAATTTCAGGCCAATCGCATGCTTCCTTCTTGGTGTTGCATTTTGGGTGGCCAGCAGTGTATAATTATGACACTGGAATTTTTGATTACCTTGCTTTCTGCATTATTTAAATCTGACAATACGGTTAACCTGATGCCGAATCAGTCTGACCCTGTTCCATTCTTGAATGCCGAATCACTTATTTTCTCAGAGGATAATCTGTAACTCTCATTTTTATTCTGCACATGCAATACATTTCCTTGCTATTACTGTTTTTCGTCCGTTTTAAATTATTTGAAATCCTGTTTTAATAATAATTTTATTGTTTTCCGTATATTCTTTTCCGTCAACTGATATATTTTTCTGGAATTCCTTACTTTCGACGCTGTTTTTATCTGTCTTCATGTTTTCGTAAGAAATTTTTATCGTTTCAGCGGAAGACTTTGTTGGTCAAAATTAGTAAAAGTATCTTCATTTTTGAGAAAATCATTGATTCCTTACCGCACAATAATTCGAAAATTTAATTTGTGTTTAATTTTGGACTGACGGTGTTATAATACTATCTACCTAACTTTCTTCACTTTCCTGAAACTTCAATCCTTTTTGTGCACTTTTTGCTTATAAAGGTTTTCTACATTTCTTGCTTATAAAGGTATAAAAGAACGTGTTGGCATATGATGTAAAACAATTGAACTATGTATAATGTTCAAATAAATTTGTTATTTCTTCAAATCTATATTATTTCCTCACAGCTAGGCACGATTCGTATTTATCTAGAATTCCTTTGATGTTAATTTTACAATTTTAAACATTGTAGACTGTGTGGAAGTTTATTATAGTGTTAAATGGTAATCCTGTAAAAATTTGTTCCGTTAGGTTAATTTGTGATACATTAAAAAAAATTAAGAAGTCGGCACTAACGCAGAATGTCTGATCGCTTTTATTCCTTTTGACAAACTTTCTATACTTTTTGCTACTTTTTCAAATTTAAATATAGCCCTTGGTGCGCTGTTTTCATGGAATGGAGAGAAAAAAAGTGTACAAAATTACTACACATATTTGACAACAGACAGCTGATTCTCGTTCTATAAATATCTGGTCATCTGTTCAAAAAATTACATCTAATAGGAATATTGACATAAATTTAAAACAAGAACTCCTTTGTTAGCACGTTTCGACATGATAACTTCGGTGCCGTGTGTTCAGCCTATCTGCATTGGCAACAGAATTTGTTCAGAAATTCTCGTAGCTTGTATATTTGTGCTACTTATATTTCGATAGATAAAAAGCAAATTATTTGTATGACAGTAAAAGAGACAGGGTTTCATGCACTCACTCAAACGGAGACTATATGTGATAAACACATATAATAATTAAATTCGGTATTAAGCATTCAGATCTTTTCATGAGGAAAATATTTTCGTTTCTGGAGTTTTCTTCATTTTATATCACAGAGAAATGTTTGCTTCTTTTGAAATCCAAATTATACATCATAAGCAGTGTACCTCCGAGCATTCGAACTGCACAATGTTTAGAATTGTGGGAAGATTATCATCTCACCATGAAGAAAATATTTTTTTATGTATTTGATTAAAACAATACACCGGGTAGCGTCACATTCGCAATTTTGAGGAGTTATGACAGATAATTTCAACAGAATGCCCCAATAAATGTTTCATTTTATCTCTTGGAATATATTTCTTGAAATTATATATTCCTTCGGAACTTTATTATTGATCTGAATATCACAAAAAACGGTGAAGGATAAAATCCCACTCATTCTTGTGCAAGCAGGTTTTTCATAGCTCTTTCGATTCTTCGATTTTGAGTGCCATTGTTTTTGTGTTGCTTATTCCATACTAATATTTAACAGAAAAGGTAATATCATTTACCAACAAAACAATATTAAAGTAATTTTGTCATGAGCTTAATACCGTTAAATAGAACATACAAAAAATGTATTCTAGTGGTCAGTAATATTTGTAAAAAAATGGTTTTATTTTTAATTTATATGTGCATTTTTAGAGATTATTGAACCGTATTTAACTGAACTTCTTAAAGTCAGATTACTGTCAGACTGCAATTCGTGTAACAGTATTCCGAAAAGCAGTTCTCCTTTTGAAGATTACTATTTTGGTCTGCATCTTGTTGCTGTTTATAAAGTCTGTCCACAGAGTTTGCACAATTTTTCACTCTCCTACCAAAACGATTTTCGACAGATTTATAAAAGTTCGTGGATGAACAAGAGATGTAAATATGTGATGGAACTATGTTATTTTCAACACTAATTCAATCATATGATACTATTAGGCATTCTAAAGTTACTGCCTATCATATGAATCACTCTCAGTTACCAAGTGTTTGTCGCTTCGTTTGGTATGTAAATGTTTTTTCAAATTTTTTAACTTTCTTTGCAGAAAAGAATTAATGAATAACACATATACAAATATTTTTTTATATTTTTATTCCAAATAGAATCTGCAAGATAACTTAGCCTAAACTTTAATTTCAAAATCTTGATCTTCATCACAGTGGGAAGAAATATCGGGATTTACAGATTATTAAAAAAAAAAAATATATATATATATATATGGGATGTAAGGTCAGGTGATGCGTAACATCACAGCCTCTCCTTGACAAATGTCAACCCCGCCTTCTCGTGGTGCATCCTGTTCCCACTAAAGGGGCTCTGACGACCGCAAATAGCGGTATAACTATACCATCGGGATCAGAGGAAATGCTATCCCACACTCACCAACCCGCTTGGCCAGCGTGGTGAGTTATGGCCAAACACCTCCAAAATGACTCTACAACTTAAATCTTGGCCCTCAGTCTCCGGCAGCTGGAATGTACCTGGCCAAGGCAGAGGGTGCTAAGAATCCCCGGAGGACCGGACTAGGCTGCCATTTGATGCTGACCTTGGCTACCTACAACGGACGCTCCCTATCTTCTGATTCAAGGCTTCTTGAATTGGAAGAGGAACTACAAAGGATCAAGTGGGACATCGTCGGGCTGAGTGAGGTAAGGAGAAAAGGAGAAGATCTCATTGAACTGAAAAGTGGACATCTCTTCTATTATCGTGGGACAGATACTGGCAGAACTAGTGGTGTTGGATTTATAATAAACAAGAAACTGAAGGATAAAGTGGTAGAAGTTGAAAGTTCCTCGGACAGAGCTGCACGACTCGTTATCCAACTATCGAGAAGATACCAGGCTCAGATTATTCAAACTTATGCACCCACCACAAGTCATCCTGAAGAAGAAATTGAAGAATTTTATGAGGAAATTCGTCATCTAAATAATAAAGGTAAGCAGCACTTGAAGATAATTATGGGAGATTTCAATGCAAAAATAGGGCACCGGCAACAGAATGAAACTTCAGTAGGTAAATTCGGTCACGGCAACAGAAACCAGCGTGGAAATACTCTCGTTGAGTTTGCAGAGGCAGAAGGATTTTTCATCTTGAATTCCTTTTTCAAGAAAAAGCCACACAGGAAATGGACATGGAGACATCCAATTGGGACGACAAGTGAAATTGATTTTATTATGTGTAACAAAAAATTCGTCATCGAAGACTGCAGTGTGCTAAACAAGTTCAACACAGGTAGTGACCATAGATTGGTGAGATGTAAGATGCACCTCAACACTAAACTGGAACGTGGCAAGCTCATAAGACAAACAAAATGTATTGACATAACCAACCTTAAACACCATAATACTTTCAAGTTGGAACTGAAGAACAGATTCTCTGCTTTAGAAGGCCTAACATCGGAAGAAGTGGATATTTCGGAAGTTAACAGAAAAGTAACCAAAGCTCTTATGGAAACAGCAACAAAATTAGCTGGGTCTAAGAACAAGTTGCATGTAAACAAATTATCAGGAAAAACCAAAATGTTGATGCAAAAAAGAAGAGAGATGAGGACAACTAAAGAAGATGTGACTTCCAAAGTGGAATATATAGAGCTATGCAAGACAGCACGAAAAAGTATCACTGAAGACGTAAGGAAATTCAACTGTGAGCTAGTGAGGAAAGCAATTGAAAACAACCAAAGCCTAAAGATAGCAAAGGGACATCTCAGTAAGGGAAGAAAACAGATTATGGCTCTGAGAAAAGAAGATGGTTCTATAACAAGAAATAGAGGCGAAATTTTGACAAGAGTGAAAGATTTCTACTCCAAATTATATGAAAGGGATGATACATGTACTCCAGACATCATGAAAGGTACCAGAGTTCTTCCAGTCCTCCCAGCAGAAGTTGCACATGCAATCAAGAACATGAAGCGGGGGAAAGCTCCAGGAGAAGATGGAATTACTATAGACATCATACAAGAAGCAAGTGGAGAAATTGAAACAGTACTCGCCCAAATTTTCACTCGATGCCTTAATGAAGGGAAGATTCCTGAGGATTGGAACAATGCTACAATGATCCTGCTACATAAAAAAGGTGACATTGAGGATCTCAGGAACTACAGACCTATCAGCCTCCTATCAGTGGTTTATAAAATCTTCACTAAGGTTCTTTCACACCGCTTGAAGGTAACACTGGACATGGCTCAACCGAGAGAACAAGCTGGATTCAGGAGTGGCTACAGCACAATAGATCATATCCACGTACTGAGAGAACTAATTGAAAGAGCGAGGGAATATGAACTTCCATTGTGCATGGCTTTTATCGATTATGAAAAAGCCTTTGATTCGGTGAAACCATCAGCAGTTACCACGGCTCTGAAATCCTGCGGTATTGAAGATGCATACATTAATATTATTAATAACATCTATGAAAATGCAAGTGCAAAGATTCGGCTGTTTGAAAATACAACACACATAAAAATTGGAAAGGGAGTGAGACAAGGTGACACCATATCTCCGAAGCTCTTTAATGCTACATTGGAAAATGTCTTTCAATCACTGAACTGGGAAAACAAAGGGATAAAGATTAATGGAGATTATCTAACCCACCTTCGTTTTGCTGATGACGTAGTCATTTTTGCAACTACCCCATCAGAGCTGCAGAGTATGATCCAGGAACTTGCTGACAAGAGTAAAGAAGTGGGATTAAAAATGAACTTTCAGAAGACAAAAGTGATGTTCAATGCTTTTACAAGAAATGAAGATTTATCGATTGATGGAGAAAAACTGGAGATAACAGATACGTATGTTTATCTTGGACAGCAGATATCAAGTGAGGGTCACATTGATGAAGAAATTAATCGGCGTACAAAACTTGCCTGGAGAGCTTTTGGAAGAAACAGCATAATTTTCAAGAGCAATATGCCATTATGTCTTAAAAGAAAAGTGTTTGATCAATGCATCCTTCCAGTGCTTACGTATGGTGCAGAGACGTGGACCTTAACTAAAAGAGACATACAAAGGCTGCAGACAACTCAAAGAACCATGGAGAGGTGCATGCTTGGTATAACCAGGAGAGATAAGAAGAGGAACTCGTGGATCCGAAAAATGACGAGAGTGGAAGACATCATGGTCAGAGTTAAATCCCTGAAATGGCGATGGGCTGGACATACTGCCAGAAGGACAGACCATAGATGGACAGCCGAAATTTTAGATTGGATTCCAAGGGACAGGAAAAGACCCAGAAAAAGACCACATGGGAGATGGGTGGATGAAATTCGTAAATATGCGGGAGTGACATGGAGGAGACTGGCACAAGACAGACCGTTGTGGAGGAAACTTGGGGAGACCTTCGTCCAGCAGTGGATTGATAATGGTTGACAATGATGATGATGATGATATATATATATATATATATATATATATATATATATATATATATATATATATATATATATATATATATATTGAATAAATTAATCGGCGTACAAAACTTGCCTGGTGCGCTTTTGGAAGAAACAGCATAATTTTTAAGAGCAATATGCCATTATGTCTTTAAAAAAGTGTTTGATCAATGCATCCTTCCAGTGCTTACGTATGGTGCAGAGACGTGGACCTTAACTAAAAGAGACATACAAAGGCTGCAGACAACTCAAATAAGCGCGCAGAGGTGCATGCTTGGTGTAACCAGGAGAGATAAGAAGAGGAACTCGTGGATCAGAAAAATGACAAGAGTGGAAGACATCATGATCAGAGTTAAATCCCTGAAATGGCAATGGGCTGGGCATACTGCCAGAAAGACAGACCATCGGTGGACAGCCGAAATTTTAGATTGGATTCCAAGGGACAGGAAAAGACCCAGAAGAAGACCACATGGGAGATGGGTAGATATAATTCGAAAGTATGCGGGATTGACATGGAGGAGACTGGCACAAGACAGACCGTTGTAGAAGAAACTTGGAGAGACATTCGTCCAGCAGTGGATTGATAATGGTTGACAATGATGATGATGATGATGATTATATAGTAGTCACTCTGTAGAACAACCCTCTTTTTGGCGACCATTTCAATATAAAAATATATTACTTAGATCCCATACTCATCTCCATAGCGCATATATCCCTTCGGTATGACGAACACCTCAAGTCTAAGTCTCTATTTAAAGCTATCCAACTTAAGATGTTCCCGTAACAACAAACCAGTATAAATTCCCTTCGAGATCGGGACCAAGGCTAATTTTAGAAGATTAGATCATTCTTACTAGACTTTCATACAGCTTGGATGGGTTAAATGTTCCTCCGTGCATGGCTTCTACAATGGAAAAGCCATCGTGGGCGGCTTCATACAGTGTGCAATAGGAAAACGGTCGTTATGGGCTTTGTAGAGAATCAGTTAACCCGACTGACTATTCTTACTGACTATTCATACTTTGTGCATTCTGCGCAGCGCTAAATTTTTACTTTCTGATAGGGATTTTGCATACGTGCCGTTCTACCTTTTGCCTGTCACGTCAAAGCGTAATGAATTTCTAATTGATAAGAAAGTTGATATTTTGAAGGAAGTTGGCAAAAATCATCTTAAGAAATCAGAGATTGATAAATTATTCGAGATTCTGTCTTCACGACTAACAAATATCGGCAGATGATAACAATAAAGAGCTGATCCCCAATCGTCTTCCTTCAATAGGTGGAAAATACGCAACTTTAGAGAAAATACTGAGAGAGGATAAACGAGTTGCACTCTTCCAACACGACGATAGGTGGAAATATGCTGAAAAAAACGTCAAAGAGTAGTAGTGAAACTCAATACTAATGAAAATTCCAAGGCTTCGAGTCGCTGGAAATAAAATTAAATTACGATTCGGGCTATTTTACAAAGAACTGCATGGCACAAATGCATCTCTTAACACTGAAAGTGTGAGGAAGCAAAGGTAAAAGAACCTTTGCCTGAATAACATGCAAAATAAGACTTCATCCTGGACGAAACCATAATTTTTTAAGATGCTGCGTGATAAAATCCTTGCTTTTAAATATTAAAACGTAAATGCGTAATGAATAACTGCCCTTTTTTCTGCAGATATGACAAGGAGTGAAAAGGTAATTTGGATAATAGGCAATCCTCAGAAGCATCTTTGTTTCAAAGTTGTGAAATATTGACCCGCACGATGAAATTCCAGATAAGGAAAAGGTGGGTGACATCCAAAATTTTCGAAGTGTGGGAGCGGCATTTTGACCAAAAAAGGGAAAACAATGGATAATTCCTTTGGTTATTTACAACTGCATAGTACACCCTGAAACCAGGAACTTAAAAGCTATTCAAAGATAATTTCTTCACCCTAATGTAACATCCGTACCACAAACTCACTCAAAGGTCCGAGCACTACCAAGAATGCTAAATAAACGCATCACATTTGCAATGGAAAGTAATACACCGTATGCGATAAAATTTTTACAGCGAATCGTTTGGCAAATGCAGCGTAAAAAGCCGTATCCTAGGAGGTATTTGCCAAGTGTTTTTACTATTCGTGATTGGCAATGGAAGAAAGTGAGGCTTCGTTTCCCTCTTATTTTAGAGAGAATCTGTCAAATGAGAATGTAGATGCCAAGAAGAAAAGTGATGAAAACGAGAGTGGTGAATTTATGCAGACGCTTGTAGAAAAGATGTATTTACGAGAAGACGTAAATGTTGATCAGTGCGTTATTGCTGATGCAAACGTGGAATGTTCACAGGAGCTCGGATAAGTGGAGCTAAAGTTTAGACACTAATTCATACGGAAACTGAACAAAATTCGGATGGCAGTTCAGTTGAAGATGAGCATGGATAACTTTCTAAACTTCCATGGCCCACAATTAAACAATAATCTGAAGCTTTTCATGTGACAATGTAATTCGTGATTTCCCACAAGTCGTAGATCTAACGGTGTATTTCTCGATGGCTACTTACTTAGAAAAAAATGTTTTGCAGATCCTTGAGCAGCTTTCAAAGCAGTCCACCTTTGCAAAATGTTCAAGTGAATACTTCGTTGTTCTTCGACACACACTTTATAAAATCAAGTAAACTTTTCAAAGGCAATTTTATTAACCTTTTTTATTTTGTTTGGAGGTTTAGGAGCACCGTGAGCAACTCTACGGGCTATAAACTCTAGTCCGTCACTAATTTAGGGTCACTGGTTCCAGGAAAGGGAGAAAGCCAGTGCCGTAAGTGAAACACAGGATCCATGCATCGGGATTTAAACCCAGACCCATTTTGGAATAACGGTCACAAACAAAAACCCAGGGGGTTGCGGGAATCAGGACGTACTTTTTAGGGGGAGGTGTCAACAGTCGGACAAAATGTGACATGGGGGAGGGGAGAGTCTAAAAATTGTAAAAAAAAAAGGACGTACTTTGTGAACGGCCACCAATCCTTGGGTTGCTCACGGCTGGCCGTTAAAACTCCAATAAAACAAGTACGGAAGTTATGGTAAATCACGTAGTAAAGTGTTCTCAAGTCGCAAAACGAATAACGGGGACACAATATTTGTAATTTTGTAATGGACACTATTGTAGCTTGACCGTGGAGTTCTATTTTGTTATGGTACTAACGAATTAAACATATTTGGATTATATTTCCAGTAGTTGACTCTAAAAAATTAATATAATATAAAATATTTTCTAAAACATTAATATATTCTTAATAGATGATATGTTACTTTTGTGAGCTCATGTTCACCCATTTAAAAAATCAAGATAATTTTCATTAAACTGTTTGAAGCGTTCTCAGTGGTTTAATAATGATTTTTTCTGACGAAATTGTGCAGACAAATAAGCATACCATTTCACATATCTACAAAGAGAAAACGTTCAAGAAGTTTCGCATTAAATAAAAATGACAAGAAATAACTCCCCCATATGAAAAAAGTGTACATATCTTTCCGATTTATCAATTTGGTTGTCACATTCGGCTTCCACTGAAAACAAGAAAGGTAGCACTGAACTTTCTGTTGTAATGAGCACGTTGTTTGAATTCGTTCAGACGCGAATTAAATACTTCAAAGTCGAAAGAACCAGTTAGGAGTACAAACAGCAGGTTTTTTCAATCGATGAAACATCAGGAAATAGAACATCTGCTTAGTTCCACCAGCGGATAAAAAGCATATTATGAAAATTAACAAATGGCGCATAAAAAATTTCTCACAGCATAAGGAAGGTATCAGAGACAAAGAGATTTTCAAAACGAACAATTCAAAAAGAAAACATATAAGAAATCATCATATAAGTCTACTTCCTCCAGAGGGAGAATTTTGCGTAAGGGAAAAGCTGAAAACATCGAAAAAATATGTTTCATGGAAAATGCTATGCTAAGGAAAATTAACTTTTCAACTGCGCCTCCTGGAAAGAGAGATAGCGAAAAAAAGAAAGGTTTCAGACCATTAGGCACCTAGCTGGAACTATTTGAATTTTTAAAGAGGAAAATACTCCACATCTCTATTGTACCGAATAGGATAGAGTGAAGAAGAAATTTCTCAATAGTATTTTTAGAAGCAGTAATACAGCTATGAACGGAAGTACATATACTAGCTTTAAATGTTCTACAATGTAAATGACATGCAGTGTTCATTTTTTTAAAGAGGAAAATGCTCCACATCTCTGTTGTAGCAAATGGGATAGAGTGAACAAAAAAATTCACAATTGTATTTTTTAGAAGCGGTAATAATGCTATGAACAGAAGTACATAGACACCACCTTCCGACCAAAGTCTGATCTGCAAAATTCCCATATACTAGCTTTAAATGCTCTACAATGTAAAGGACATGCAGTGTTCATTTTTTTAATAAGGAAAATGCTCCACATCTCTATTGTAGCGAATGGGATAGAGTGAAGAAGAAATTAATACAGCTATGAACAGAAGTACATAGACACCACCTTCCGACAAAAGTGTGAACTGCAAAAAATTCCAATATACTAGCTTTAAATCCTCTACAATGCAAATGACATGCGGTATTCATTTTCTTTTCGTACATGTAGAAGAAGATTAACTATAACATATTACAGTTTTGCGTTCCCTAGAGGCTGAATTATGCATTATCTTGGTAAAAAGATACAAACACAGTATTTTCATATTTATTAGTATCAGATTAAAGAAAGAGGTTTTTTAGGCGCGTTTATGGACCCTCAGAAATTGTTGTAAACGGAAACGTGATCTTACAACCTCTGGAGACAAAACAGTGCTTTAAGGATAACTTGAAATTTAAGAGAAACATTTCGCAGCTGACATGCTCTACAACGAAGAAATAATATTTCTCTTCGAGCTCTTAGGATGAGAGATATCGACAAAAATAAATATGCGTCTATACCACCTGGCGGGGAAACCATGCATAATTTTAAGATACAATTATTCCCCGAAGTTATTTAGTATCAGTTCACGAAAGAACTATTTCAATCGCGTTTTCGGGATCTCATATTTAGCTGCAGATACATCAGTAGCAGAAATAACGGCCCGCTGGTGAACAAACTAATATTTACCAAATATTGGGTGTGTGCAAAAGTTCTACCCGTTTGTGTTATAGATGCATATTGCGATCGGAGTAGTTACGTCACCGATGACGCTGCGATGCCGAATATTCGGCCAATAAAGCGTGGAGCAGTAGAGCATATAGAGACACTAGGTTTCTCCGCGTAATTCATTCGTAACGGAAATCACGGACGGTGTAACATGACATGCGATAAGTAGCACATTAGACATTTATTAATGTTCGAGTTCGATAAAGGCAGTACTTTAGCCGCGGCTTGCCACAACATCTGTCAATTGTATGTGGAGATGTAGTTGATGATAGCACATGTTACCGTTGGTTTCGGAAATTCCGGGACGGATACAGATGCTGTAAAGATCAACAACGCCCTGGACGTCCATCCGTGGTTTCTCACGAGAATATAGAACAAGCCATAACAAATGACTCACATCCATCCTTTCAGGAATCAGCGGAAACGTTGTCGGTACACAAAACAACAGTCGAAAGACGGATGCATGCTCTTGTGTCCATCATTAAGTTAGATAATGGGTTCCGCGCTAGCTTTCTGCAAAGCAAAGAGAGCAGAGAATCCGTACCTGTGTTTCTTTGCTTTCTCGTCACTGGAACGAACAGGTTTTGGGACGAATTGCAACGGGTGATGAGGAATGGGTACTGTACAGGAATGTAAAGCGTCGACAGTCTGTGTACCAAAGTGCAGATTCTGCTCCATCGACTTCTATGGCAGGATTGCATCCCAAAACGGTTTTGTTGATTGTTTGGTGGGATGTGCAGGGAATGATTCAATGGGAGGTGATGACACTTTACCGAAAGATAAATACTGACCTCTACTGACAAAATTTGGACAGGTTGCTAAGACAACTGACATCGTAGCCTCAAGCGCTCGTCAATCGCAAAGGCGTGATCATTCATCCGGATAACACAAGATTTCATGCTGTTTTAATCACTTGGCAAAAATTACTCAACGTTGGTAAGGAAGTTAAACCTCACCCGGCGTATTCCCCTGACCTTGCACCTACGGACTACCACATTTTTCGATCATTACAGAACGGTTTCGCTCGCCAAACCTTCGATGAGGTGGACCATTGTGAAAACGGCATTATGTTACTTTTTTTACTGGAAAACACAGGAGTTTTTCCGGCGTTGGTTTCACCTACTAATAGACAGATGGTAAGAAGTAATACAGAATGATGGCAATTATGTTAAATACTAGGTACGTTATTTGTTGTGTTTTCCTCCTTTCTTTGTATCCTACAAAAACTGACAGAAATAATGCACAAACCCAATATTAAAAATTATATGCAAAACATTTCTCATCAGGAGCTGCATGCAATATAGGAAGACATTTTCAAATAGGAAGTTCAGAAGCAGAGATACCGTGGAAAACGCTGTTTAACTATACGCCCTATAGCGGAAAGTCCATCAATTACTTTAAAACGCTGAATTTTTATGAAAAACTTCTCCCATCGGAAACTTTATCACACAAAGAAGGAGTGTTCCATAAAAGGACTCTTAAAAACAGGGATATTAACAAAAATGGGGTATATATATACGCTCCTTTGCAGAAAAACCACGCATTGTTTTAAGGAGAGAGTATTCTCGAAAGGGTTTTCGATGTGAGAGGTATCATTCCACGAAATAATATTTTTCAATCGAGTTTTCAGGAGCCCTGATTTAGCTGCAAATACATCATAAGCAGAAAAAAATATTACGCCCCCTGATTGACAAAACGTTTTTTACCAAAAATCATAAATTATATGCAAACATTTCCGATCAGTAGCTGTATTCGGTACGGGAAGAATTTTTCAAATCGAAAGTTTAGAAGCAGATATATTATGGAAAGCGCAATTTACCGGTCCGCACTCTAGCGGTAAGTCTATGAATTACTTTAAAATTTTTAAATTACATGAAAATCATTTCGCACCAGAACTCTATTCAACAAGGAAGGGATTTTTTCAGATCGGAGCTTTTGACTCAGAGATATGAACAAAAATAAGATATATTTCTATGCTCCCTGGCGCTCAAACCATGTTTTATTTTAAATAGAAAATAATCCGGAAAGGTTTATCGACGTAGGTGGTATCGTTCCTCGTAATAATTTTTCACTCGAGATTTTAGGAGCTCTGATTTGGTTGCAAATACGTCAGAAGCATATATATTAAGTCTTACGCACCCTAATGGCCACACCATTATTTACCAAAAATTAGGTATTATATGCAAAAGGTTTCCCATCAGTAGCTGTATCCCTGGAGTTAGAATTTTGGAAATCGTAATTTCAGATGTAGATACATCAGTGAAAATGCACTTTATTTTTATGTCCTCTAAAGAAAAATTTATGCATACCTTGAAGTGACTATACCTAGTACCCTCTTTGACATAAATGGAATCGAATAATAAAATAATTTTTCCAATCGGATGTTTAGGAACAAATACACTGGTGGAAAGTGAAAAAAGAACACCAAGAAGGAAACGTCTGATACCAACGAAATTTATACAGCATAATAACGGAATACAGATGATAACGTGATCAAAACATTATGGCAAAATACAGTTGTATTTGCTGGTAAACTGAAAATAACATTTCCATGTAACATGGTTAGTACGAGGTTGAACCGCCATGAACTGCGTCACACTGTGCAATTCTGGCATGGATTCTGTCGTACAGATGTTGGATGTAAGTTTGTGGTATTGAGTTCCCAGCATCCTCAACCTGAACGCGTAAATCGGGGATGGTCGTGGCTGGCAGTAGAGACCGAACTAGTCATTGTCCGATAAAATCCCACACGTGCTCAATGGGGGACAAATCCGTTGAATGTGCAGGCCATGAAAGCTGTCTCACACCCTGAAGTGCATGTTGCGTTGCACGTGCCATGTGTGGGCGTGTGTTATCTTGCTGGAAAACACCACGATGAACCAACCATACAAATGACACAACAACGGGCTGAATGGTGTTGTTGATGTAATAGGTGCTGTTTAACGTACCCGGTACAAACACTAGTTGTGTACGGGAGCGATAGCTGATCGCTCCCCACACCAGGAGACCAGGTGTAGGCCCTGTGTGTCGCTGGCGGATGCAAGAACGGTGGAGACGCTCCCCTGTGCGTCTGCGAACATACATGCGGCCATCGGAGGCTCCCAAGCAGAATCTGCTTTCATCGCTGAACACGACAGATCGCAATTGCGTTCTCCAGTGCAGACGTTGGCGACACCACTGTAGCCGTTTCTGACGGTGTGCTGGAGTCAGAGGTAAACATGCCCGAGGCACACGTACACGTAGTTCTGCATCCAGTAGGCGGTTCTGGATTGTTCGCACGGTCACTTCAGGAGCAACGGCAGCTCGGATTTTCGTCGCAGTCGATGTTCTCTTTGACAACGCCACTCTTATTATGCGTCGATCGGTCCGCTTATCATTCCGTCTGTGACTCCCGGTACCACGTCTTCTCGTGTGGGAATGTTCTCCGGACCATCTACGCCGCCAACGTACCACCACCGATACTTCCCGTCCAATTCGCTCCGCAACACGACGATACGACCACCCAGCCTAGCGGAGTCCGACTAGACGACCTCGCTCAAAGTCCGATAACTGCTGAAATCGTACACGTCTTCCATGTCCAGGCATTGCTGCTTCTTCAGGGTCTTCGCACGTGTCCGTACACCGACGACTGATTACATTCACTTCGCCGTACTCCTTAAATACCACCGACGATAGTTTGCATATTGTACCGTGCTGTGGCGTAAGCACTCACCAGTTGGTCCCGAAATTTACATTACACCTACGTAAACTCGACCCCATTAACATATGTAAATTTCATGATCGTCTGCCAAATCCTTCTTGGTGTTATTTTTTCACTTTCCGCCAGTGTAAATGGAATGAAATGTCTTTTCATTTCGATATAATGAGGCTTTAGGCCTCTGGCGGCAAAACTGTACATTGTAAAATAAAATACAGGAATAAGGGACCATCATTTGTGCATTTCATGCTTCTGAATGCAAAAAGAATTTTTCAAGTCGGACTAATCGATTTAAAAATAGGGTTTTTACATGCGGACGGATAGACGGACTGACGGACAGACAGACAAACCGATAACATAAGTATGATATTTTACAAAAGACGTGCTGAGAATGAATCTGCCAATGTTACTTACTGCTAGGAATTTTCTCTAAACTAAAATACTATTTTTATTCCATTCATCAGTGTGTTTTGGGTTATGAGTTATATGCTTTCTAAACATATGAAACATGAAAGAAAGGAACAAATGTGACTATATTTGTCTCCGAATAAATCGTAGGCTGTTCCAAATTCCCGATGAGTATAATTCCATAGGCTGTTTATTTGAGTGCATTTCCGATTTGCGCTAATTTTATCTGTTTATTTAATTTCGTGAAAAAAGGCGAATACAGTACTGAACTATAGTTGCATGGAAAAACATAATTTAAAATAATTACCCAGCATAAAAAAAGTTTGGGAAACATGAATTATGGTGCTCATTTAAGTAGCATGATAATGTTTTTCTTTATCATTATGAGCAGACACAAAACCCCGCAATTTAAAGATATTTTTAAGTGATGGTTTGGAAAAGGAAAAAAATGGGAAAAATAATATCTGAACAAAATAATGCTTTGCTTTACCCGTAGTTATTTGGCCTTCTTTGGCGTGTTCATTTTAAACTACATGTTCATAATTACTTTCGTGTGTGTTGCAACTAAACTGGATTTCCGAAGGAGGCATCAAAAAAGTAGTAATTACACTGGTCTAACAAAAATTGTCCCACAAGAATCTGTATGAGATTTCAATAGTGTTTTATGCTGAATTCTTTTGTAACATTAATATTTTTTTCCTAACAGAAATGATTTTTTCTGACACACAGTTTAAATTTGAATAAATCATGTATTTTATTGTATTGCAATTTTCCCCAGGTTCTAGCCTGGGCTGATCTTTCAGAGATGGTGTGATTTACTAACAATCGCTGAATATCCGCCGTGCATCGGACGAGCACGTAAAGTGACGGCCCACAGGCTGGACCCACTGGTTAAATGGGTATCCTTTCCTATGTCCTCCCTGAAATTCTCTCACCCATCTATGTGCAATATCGTACTTGTACGGTGGCGCCATCTACTGTACTCTAATCTCACTACAAACTGTTCTGTCAAAAGTCGCTAGACTTGCTCTCATTACTTCCGTTTCTGTGTCCTGCCCAAAGGGCGATCTCGCTGTAGGTGGCTGGGACCTAAACTCTACTCCCTGTGGACGGAAGTCCTACATGAAAATGACAAAAGCAGTCTGAATTTCCGGGTACTGGCCCACCGGTAATACACAAGGGCGTCTTCCTCCCCCTTTCTACTTCGCTTCCCTGTCACAATCCTATCGGGCGCTCTAGCCTAAATCTCCTAGCTTCCCATTTCTAAGGGTTGTTTAAGACCTGTGATGAGACAATCCCTTCCTAAAAATCCTCTACATATGAAAACTAAAACTGTCTAAACATAAAAAAAAAAAAAAGCTGTCTAATCATAGGAATTGATTCCATTGTGAATGATTTTGCTTGTGGATTATCACAATTTAATGACCAACAGCAGACTGTAGGTACACTCGTACTGCTTTGTGACTTATGCTCTAACTGAACTTTCCATTTTAGTTTATTACTCTATGTAAATTTGCAGTCCTTCCTTAGCGTTTTTCAAACTTAACGTTATATCTTCTAACTCACAAGAGTATGTATGGTTGGCAACATCTTGGGGTCAGAACGGATGACGTGTGTACGCGTCCGATGAGAACTGAACGTTATATAATATTTGGGCAGAAGCAAAAGTATGGAGATGGTGGATGTTGATTGTGGAAAAGGCGTTGATTAAGGTGGTTCCACCTAAAATCTCTGCCTTATGTTTCGAATGGGAAAACTACTTTACATATTTCTTCGAAATTAATGTATTCCCAAGGATGAAATTTTGCCTATCCATTAAACTTACTTTAAGTTAGAGCAAGGGATACTTAATACTTGCTGAAACATAACCATAATTATATAAAAAATCAATCACATTTTCTTTGAGTAATGTTCACCCCTGTTAATAGATGGCGCGAACGGTACGTTGCTGAAGTCATCAGACAAACAAATGTTGGATTGCTTAGTTATGATTATGCTTCAGCAAGTATTAAGCATCCCATGCTGTAACTGAAAGTTATTTTATCGATGTGGAAATTTTTATCCTTGGCAATATATTAATTGCGAAGAAAATTTGTAAAGAAGAAATACCATTGGAATCATACAGCAGAGATTTTACGCAAAACCACTTTAATTCGAGTTGTGTTTACATAAAGGTTGCGTATTGTGCTGATATATATTTTTTCACAATTAAGAGTTCTACCGATTAACTTTATTTGTTTCCGAAGTTTACCTCTGATTTGATTCGTTTAACGTTCTACGAAAGGTGTTATGTTCTATTGCAATATTGCCATTTCATAGATCTGTTGAGAAATTAAAGGCATGAATCTCTAAGTAACTTTTTCTTGACTTTTTTTGGAGGACTCCTGTTTTCACTGTAGGGGAAATTTGTGAGACTGATATATGTAGTGTTCGGACAGCTGTACGTAAACGAACATTACGGCTTTTCCGTGCTTGATATAAGTAATACGATGAAATTGCTCGTCATGTTCACCGTTGACACCTAAATTCCCCGGGAAGCAATCTAGGTGGGAGTCCACGAGATGGATTATCAATGTCATAACGCATCTTAAGCATTGTAAAAATGCAATTGTTCACACACAAAGTCACGATATCAAAATAGCTTTCTACTTAAAAGAATTTCTTAGACATTTTGAGAAACGCTATTGAAAGATTTCCAGGCAGTTTTTCCAACTGGGATCAACTTCCTAAAATTTCTTCATGTATGTCTTGCTAAAGGTTGACGTCTATAATTATTTTGTGAAGTGTTCTTCTAAACATATTAATACAGCTCTATTTTGAACTATTGCCTTGGTTTATGTTTCAGACGTTCTGGTTTAATGTGTAAGGGAGGCAAAAAAAATATTTTCAGGATCGACCAAAGAAGGTTTTATGACAGTTTACCTCCTGAAATTATTGTCTTAACGTTTCTTCCGGTACATTCTCGCACGATAACTAATTCTGTCTCTACCAACCCACTCACACAGAAAACAGCGTTTTATGTATGCATGTTCCAAACCAAGCAATAAAACAACAACTTTCAAATCACCACATATGTTCAAGCATATTTTTCATGCTGAAGTTTTTCCAGAAGTATTTTCATGTATCTCTATGACACTTTCATATCAGTAACATTGGCTAATGGCGTCGACAGAAATCTGTTTTAATTTTGAAAGGGCGTAACTTTCGATCCAATGTGCAACCGAAAATATCTTGCAGCATCTATATGACACAGGGCTTCAATCACACATGAAACATCATTAAGTAATTGTAAAGTTTTTATTGTGAAAATAATACTTTTAATTCACACATACAGCTGCAATAGAACATGTTTTAATATCTTTGTGGACAACATACCATGATTTTAACTTGAATCTCAAAGTTTCCCATGCTTTTAGGACAAATTTTAATTACTTACCGACCATTTGGCATGCCTCTGTGTTACTAAATGAGCATCACACGAAGAAGTACTCGCATGGAAATCAGGATTACATATGTTGCTATCTTGCTCTTGATGGATGCCATTAATGTGTGGGTAATTAGAACTCTATGTCACATTTTGTGGCGGTTGTGGCAAAAGTAATTTTCCCTGTGAGGAGCAGGCCTTAATAAAGAAAGCAAAGCATAGTATTTCGTGATGTGTTGGACTCAGGCGCGATTTCTGTTACATTTGTTAATCCCTAATAGCAGTTTGAAAAGTTGCCTCTTGTTTCGCTCCAAGCAACGGAAACTGCAAAAGGCATATGGCAAGAAATATTGACCAACCAATAAGAATTCAGCCGCATGTTGCACAACAACTATGAGGGGGCGAACTCTTACCTTCCTCATATACTTTACTAACTAAAAAAAGCTCACAACACCTTTTAATTAACAGGGCAATGTTTCGATTTTGGGCTTTGATGTTATTTCGCCAAGCACGTAACAGCCAGATTCAAAGTAATTTAAATAGTTTCTGGACATAGTGACACAATTTGAAACACGGCACTACCTCATAATTTAACAAAAGTTAATACAAAGCTCGCTGTGCTTGCTCCGAAAGTCGGGTCACCACATTCCGAAAAATGAATGTTCTAATAATGGTTCAATAATTTAAAAACATGATTTATGTACATTATTTACATATACTCAAGAAACGCATATAGCGTATTAAGTCTGTTTATTTTTACGGCGTAATAAGCACAAAGAATCGTCAAGCTTTCGCACTCCACTATGATGCTTTTTCAAGGTAATGGCAGACACAAAAATGTTCATGTCCAGCATTGCCTTGAAAAAGCCTCGCAATGGAGTGCGAAAGCTTGGTGAATCTCTTTGCTTATTACGCCACAAAATAAACGAATTTGATACGCTATATGCGTTTCTTGAATATTCACATTGTGGTGTATTAAAAATAACGTTACATAATTTGTGCTTTCAACAATTAAACAAGCATTACTAAAAAAAAAAAAAAAAAACATTGTCAGGCAAAAACTGGAAAATAAATGTCTGATTACACTTTGGAGTCAAACGCAAGAAACACAATGTTCCATACGACAAAAACTGTGCTGATCAGTGTTATTAGGAATAATTACGAAGCAGCATCGGGCATATAAGTAAAATTATCACTTCTTTCTTGACAGAAAGTCTTAACATATGACTAACCAATCATAATGCGTGCAAATCACAGTTCGACACTAGTATCTTGAGATGAGCTTCAGATCCCTCCGTTCGTTATCTCACTGAGAAGCGGCAGAGCGGCTCGGACTAATTAGATAAAGAAGGGAGTTATTCTTATGAAGTATGTGATGTAGAGGTGTGGTGATAAAAAAATGTAGTAATTTACCAGATATTAATTCCAGTATGTAGGACTCCAGTGGCATTTAAACATTCATACTTGCCATCCCCTCCCAAAGCGCTGTCCTCCATACCATAAGTTTAATACTAGACACGAGACATCATACCAGAAATACTTATGCGGTCCTCAAAATAAAATTACTTCCATGTATAACAACATTCCTCTCAGTCTTCCAACAAATTAGGTAAAGAGTAGCTTTATGCGCATATTGAATGTTTAACAGAGCACTTGAAGGGTCTATTTTATTCCAAATTAAAAACAAATCTTAATCCATTCACTTTAAAAGTTTGACCGTTCTTCGTCTGTTAAACTTTTAAAGAGAAATACATGATCTTAAGATACGTTTTAGATGAAAATAACTTTAACACAATATGCCATAACTCCCATGTTGCAGGAAAGTGAGTTAACGTGCTGCCATCTGTCGGCCAGAGCGTAAGGTGACAAGACATGATCTCTGTATCGATGTCAAAGACGCTGCGGTTTTGCTAACCCTTATATACATCTTCAGTGATGTCAACTGGGTCCCAACTCCGAATTATGTATTCCGAATGAAACGCTTTGAGAGTTAATGAATCAGAACCTGTCTATCTAGCAGAATAAATCAATTAAATTGGTTACTTACATCACAAAGCGATTGTTGTTCACACCCTGATAGTAACTATGGGAAGGGCAGCGCTGTTAAGCACTGTTTCGTGGGTGGAATACTTGAATAACATGGAGAATATGTGGTAAAATCAGGTGGGTGTTGGACAGACCACCATCCCCTCCTTTTTTCAGTTTGGCGTTGTGATGGGGAATAGTAATTCCTGCTCCATGATCCGGATGTGGTTTCTACAAGTTTCAGCCGCACCCCCGGGGTCGTAGACGGCTGGGTGGTTCGTGGTGTGCTGAGATCTGTATTGTGGTGCATGTTTTCCTCTCTCCCGGCATCTCTCTACCATCTCGCGCTGGGCTGGTGTCGCGGTTCACTCAAAAATAAGACCTCCTCTCCTTCTACTTATTTTTCTGTTTATTTTTCCTATTGAGATCCCCTACTAAGATCTCTTAGCTTCTAATTTTTAAGGGCAGTTTTAGACATGAAGTCAGACACTCAATTCCCGAAGCTTCTTCAAACGTATTCATATGCAATCGGTTATTTGGTTCGGCTACGCCACTCAGGCGCGGGTTAATTTAATTGGGAATAAGCGGGATTCCAAGCCTCGATTGAGGCGTTAGTCAGTCTCGGGCGTACTGATTTAATTCATTTGACATCTTATGAATCGAAATTACTCTACATTTTTGTGAATTGAAAAGCAGCAAAACTAACACGGTGCTTTGAAATACTGCCTAAACATTCTTTAGTTTACGTCTATAGTTCTGGTGGTAAATTTACATTTTTTACCAATCCAGTATGCCTTTCATTGTGTGTGCCATTAATACTATACATAATAAAGCCAAAGATTTTCATTTCAAAATTTCTGCAATATATGTTTGTGAAATGCACTGGTGTGCAAAAATTAAGGACGAAGAGGAGAAATTAGCATAACAGCGGAACGAGCAGGCAGAACTGACCAAAAGACCACTCAGGGGATGGACTTGGGTCCGGTACGGTAGGTCATAAGTATATATGCAGAATGACGTGAAAGGGGGGTCGGAAGGGTATAAAGCACACGGGCGGTGTACGGTCAGCAATTCGGTGAAAGCTATTGCACGGTGTACACCGGTTTGATCGACGTCGAATTTCTGCCACCGTGTGATATGGCCCACAAGCAATCTAGTAGATGACGTCTGGATGACTTTGACCGAGATCGCGCCATTGGGAAGTTGGAAGAAGGTCGAAGTGGGACTAGTGCGACCGAGGAGTTCATGATCGCTCATAGCATCGTTTCACAAGCTTGGAGAGCATTTCAAACGAGTGGAACAGCTGTCCGAGAGTTTAGCAGTGGTCGTCCACGAGCAACCACATCGGTGGACGACCGGTATATTGTCCAACAGGCGAGACGAGACAGACGGCAGACAGCGGGAGAAATCACAAGGCACATGCAACATGCAACTGGACGTCCGTTATCGCGTTTTACCTTGGCCAGGAGGCTGCACAAAGGTGGTCTGTTTACACGACGACCAGTACGGTGTGTGTCATTGGTGTCACGTCAATTCGTCGCGTGCGTCAATTCGTCGCGCGTCAATTCGTCGCGCGTCAATTCGTCGACCACGACGATTCGTCGCGCGTCAATTCTTCACGGACAAATTCGTCGACTACGTCAATTCGTCGACTACGTCAATTCGTCGCGTTTACAGATTTTGGTTACATACAAAACGAATGCAGGAAAACGTACGAGTTCGAACGTCTTGCTCCCTGATCAAATTTATAAAGTTTGGACACGCAGACAGGATAGAAATATTACGTTTTTCTTTGGCACTAAAAATATTAGACGGTAAACGGTTTTTGGAAAGGGGCAGGGCCCGGTTGATCTACATTTCAAAATTGTCTTTATTCTTCAAATAAAAATAGCATTTCTATGTACATGACAGTAGAATTCTGCCAATAAATACAGTGGTATATACAACAACTGGAAAGTTCCAGTGAAACGTAAAACAAAATATTGTTAAAATCATAAAATTATTTCGCCCCGAAGGGCGATGGAGAGGCAGACAATAAAGCACGAGCGATGCAAATGAAAATGTATACTACAGTATTGTAGACAAGAAAAGACATGATGCTATACTATTCACAAATTCCAATTAAGTATTACTACCATACTCAAGATTAAATATGCACAAGGTACTAATTCACATAAAAGACCATGGGTGAGAGGGAACTGACAGGTGCAACAGTATTTAGAAATATGACAGAAATGGTAGAAACAATTAAGCACAAATACTTATTATATGCACAGAATTATGCAGTGACAAGAGAGAAATACGCTAAACGGACCCAGGAGGGCAACTTTACAAAAAAACAGAAATCGAACAGTAATGCAATTCATAAGTGTCATATCATATGTACAGAACAATACAGTGACAAAAAAGAAAGCCGCTAAGCATACCTAGAAGGGCAGCTTCTCATAAAACAGAAATGTAACAGTGGTGCTACACTCAAAATTTGCATCATATGTACAGAAGTATTCAGTGACAAGGGGGAGAATCGCTAAAAGTACTCAGAAGAGCATCTTCTTACATTAAATTATATACACAGGGACAATAAAATTTCAAAATATATTCAACATAATGTAGGGGACATTGTGTGTGCAGTAAACTGTGCAGAAGAAAGAATTATATACAACATAAAACACAACAAAATCGAAGAAAACATGGGAAACATGGTGAGCTATCTCCAATAGCACATAAAACAGAATAATCACAAATAGCCAATCATGTGGGTGAAAAAGGAGACTCCACCTAGGAGCCTCATACCACCAAAATTAATACGTAAAATCATGAGTTGTGACAGTGAATGTGGGCGACAACAAAAATCCCACCTACAAGTTGAGACGTAGCTGCAAATTGTGGATATGGAACCACCCAGCCGATTGGGCCCAGGTGGATTGAAAAACGTTATCGGTGTTTGTTGAGGTAGCACGAGAGTGCTCCATTCGGAGACGAGTGGTTAACCGTGCTAGGAAGCGTCTCCGAATGATAGCACTTGCCTCCTGAGGAGGTGGAGTAAGAGCAGGGAGGCGTTGTTCAAGATGGAAAGCATATACAGTGAACTTCACAAGAAGAAAAATGTAACGGCACACAGGAGGCAAGTGAGTAGGTGGATGCTTAGTTTGGAGTAGCCAAGCATATGCAAGAAATGGTAACGATCGAGCACAAATTCGATCAGCAAGACGAAATGCTGTGTTTAGGACTGGCAGGAGTACGGGGCAGAAGAGGTATTGATGTTGGACGTCGCTGACTTCAGGGCAAAAGGAACAATGTGGAGAGGTGAGAAGGGTCATGCGAAATAGTACTGATGGGGCGGGGAGACGAAGGTGAAGAAATTGCCAATGGACATTGAGTTCAAGAGGGGAGGAAAGGGGAGAGGTAGAGACTGTCCAGATGGCGGGGAGAAGAGAAGGAGAAGCAGAATGAACAGAAAGTGGAAGTGCGGGAGGGGAAAGGAGCCAATAAAGAGAAGAGGAGGAGATAGAAGTAACTAGAACCGGGGAGCTACGAATGAGGAGAAAGAACGGTAGAGAAAGAGGGGCGGAGGGGACCGAGAAGAGACCATCAGGGGAAGCGAGGAGTGGAAAGAGGCTCCAAAGCGCTGTGCGAAGGAGAAGATATTCGTTAGCAAGAGTAATGGTTGGAGACAGAAACAGGGAAGAAAGAGGTCTCCAGGTTAGATCAGAAGTTACGAGAGAACGGACAGTTATCACACCAGAGCGGATCCAATGAGGAAAGTAAAAGTAAGGGAGGTTAGGAGGGTGAATAAGAGAAGAGAAGAAGAGAGGTTCATCTAGAAGATCAAGAGTTGAAGAAGGAGATGAACGGAGAAGAGGAAGCAAACGAAAGAGAGAAAGGCCCTCTCGCAGGACAGAAGGGAGGTGGGACGGAAGAAGAGAGTATGAATCCATCTTCAGAAACAGTAAGAAGGTGAAAGATGGGTCACGAGAAGAAGCAAGAACATTCAAGGTAGCAGTAAGGGACGGAACAGTTGAAGTGGCAAGACGAATGAAATGAATAATGCGATGTGTTTTATAAAGGACTGCTGGATCAGGAAGCTGGATGCCACCTAATGATTCTGGTAGATGAAGCGCGGCAGGTTTAACCCAGTGATGTGAAGACCAGATGGCGGAAGTTGAGAGGCGAGTGATGGTCATCATTTGTGACACGGGAACAACCGTCGACATCCAAGAGTATTCACATAGGGAGATAAGTTGTCGACGAACAATGGCTGCTCGTTGACGGAACGATGTGAAAGGCCGGGCCTTACTCCAGTAGGCAGCAGCCCGTTGTATCCGGGGAAGAACAGCAGTCCAGGTGGCAGATGCAGAAGCCAAGGGCAAACCGACATACGCACCAAGGATCTTCTGTGTAGTGGCTGTCCACTGCGCACCCCAAGGAGCATCGGTGCGGACAGCCCATGCCCCGCACCATAAGCCAGTACTTTTAGTGGCATTCAGCGCAGCTCCAGATATTGCAACATACTGTTGATATACAGAATACAGGCGATCAAATTGAGATTCATCCCGGACACAAAAGGTCACATCATCAGCATAGGCGGTGAAAATTATCCGATGATGACGAGTACTAGCCACTGTCGGCGGTAGGACATCCAGGAGTGATCTTTGGGCTGATCTACAGTTTTCAATTCAGAACCACCAAATCAGGTATCCTATCTCATAGTACTCTAACTGAGACGGTTGTCGGTTTTTGGAACGGGTCAAGGACCGGGGAGTCAGGGCCCCCCCCCCCCTACATACAAAATTTTAGCAAAATCTACTTTTCCTTTCAGAACCATCAAATTTGGTATCATGAAACTCTAATTAAGACGCTAGACGGTTTTTGGAAGGGGTTAGAGCCCCCTCCTCATAAAAAATTTCGTAAAATCTACAGTTTTCATCTTAGAACCACCAAATTTGGTATACTATCTTATGGTACTCTAACTTAGACGGCAGACCGTTTTTGGAACGGGTCAAGGCCCGGGGGTCAGAGCCCCCCACATACAATTTTTTTTTAAAAACTACAGTTTCCAATTCAGAACCACCTAATCTGGTATACTATCTCATGGTACTCTAACTTAGACGCTAGACGGTTTTTGGAAGGGGTTGGAGACCGGGGGTCAGACCCCCCCCCCAACAAACACTTTTACGTAAAATCTACAGTTTTCAATTTAGAACCACCAAATTTGGTATACTATCTCATGGTGCTCTAACTTAGACGCTAGACGGTTTTTGGATGGGGTTGGAGCCCGTGGGGTCAGATCCCCCCTCATAAAAAATTTCGTAAGATCTACAGTTTTCATCTTAGAACCACCAAATTTGGTATACTATCTTATGGTACTCTAACTTAGACGGCAGACCGTTTTTGGAGTGGGTCAAGGCCCGGGGGTCAGAGCCCCACACATACAAAATTTTCTTAAAAACTACAGTTTTCAATTCAGAACCACCTAATCTGGTATACTATCTCATGGTACTCTAACTTAGACGTTAGACAGTTTTTGGAAGGGGTTGGAGCCCGGGGGTCAGACCCCCATCTAATAAACACTTTTTCGTAAAATCTACAGTTTTCAATTTAGAACCACCAAATTTGGTATACTATCTCATGGTACTCTAACTTAGACGCTAGACGGTTTTTGGATGGGGTTGGAGCCCGCGGGGTCGGAGCCCCCCCCTCATTAAAAATTTCGTAAAATCTGCAGTTTTCATTTTAGAACCACCAAATTTGGTATATTATCTTATGGTACTCTAACTTAGACGGCAGACTGTTTTTGGAACGGGTCAAGGCCCGGGGGTCAGAGCCCCCCACATACATTTTTTTAAAACTACAGTTTTCGATTCAGAACCACCTAATCGGGTATACTATCTCATGGTACTCTAACTTAGACGCTCGGTTTTTGGAAGGGGTTGGAGCTCGCAGGGTCGGAGCCCCCCCCCCCTCATAAAGAATTTCGTAAAATCTACAGTTTTCATCTTAGAACCACCAAATTTGGTTTACTATCTTATGGTACTCTAACTTAGACGGCAGACCGTTTTTGGAACGGGTCAAGGCCCGGGGGTCAGAGCCCCCGCATACAAAATTTTCTTAAAAACTACAGTTTTCAATTCAGAACCACCAAATCTGGCATACTATCGCATGGTACTCTAACTTAGACGCTAGACGATTTTTTGAAGGGGTTGCAGCCTGGGGGGTAAGGGCCGCTCTCATATAAAAATTCGCAAAATCTACAGTTTTTAATATAGAACCACCAAATTTGGTATAATATCTCATGGTACTCTAACTTAGACGACAGACCGTTTTTGGAACGGGTAAAGATCCGGTGGGTCAGAGTCCCCACATACAAAATTCTGTTGAAAACTACAGTTTTCAATTCAGAACCACCAAATCTGGTATACTATCTCATGGTACTCTAACTTAGACGCTAGACGGTTTTTGGAAGGGGTTAGAGCCCAGGGTAAAAGGCCCCCCCCATAAAAATGCCGCGTAAAATCTAAAGTTTTCAATTTAGAACCACCAAATTTGGTATAATATCTGATGGTACTCTAACTTAGACGGTAGACCGTTTTTGGAACAGGTCAAGGCCCAGGGGTTATATCCCCCTCCTTAATTTTTTTTGTAAAATCTACAGTTTTCAATTAAGAACCATTAAGTATGATATCATGAAACCCTAACTTAGACGCTAGACGGTTTTTGGAAGGGTTGAAGCCACCCGCCCCCATAAAAATTTCGTAAAATCTACAGTTTTCAATTTAGAACTACCAGATTTGGTATACTCTCTCATGGTATTCTAACTTCGACGGTAGACCACTTTTGGAACGGGTCACGGCCCGGGGGTCAGAGCCCCCTACATAACAGATTTTCTGAAAAACTACAGTTTTCAATTCAGAACCACCAGATCTGGTATATTATCTCATGGTACTCTAACTTAGACGCTAGACAGTTTTGGAAGGGGTTGCAGATTTTTTGTGAAGGGGGTAAGGACCCCTTTCGTAAAAAAAAATCGCAAAATCTAGTTTTCAATTTAGAACCACCAAATTTGGTATACTATCTCATGGTACTTTAACTTAGACGGTCGACGGTTTTTGGGACGGGTCAAGGCCCTGGGGGTCAGAGCCCCCCTCCCCTCCCGCACACACACACAGACATACAACATTTTCTTAAAAACTACAGTTTTCAATTCAGAACCACCAAATTTGGTATCATGAAACTCTAACTTAGACGGTAGAGGGTTTTGGGAAGGGGTTGGAACCCCGGGGTGAGAGCCCCTCCCCTCCTCATAAAAATTTCGTAAAATCTACAGTTTTCAATTTAGGACAACCAGATTTGTTATACTACTTATGGTTATCTAACTTAGACGGTAGACGGTTTTTGGAAGGGGTCGGGGTCCGGGTCAAGGTAGCGCCATGCAAAATTTTCGTAAAAAGTTCCGTTTTTTACTCTGAAGAATACCCTATCTACGTTCTAAGGCGCTCTTTGGCCCTTTGATGGCCTTGCACGATAAACCATCAACCAACCTACTAACCAAACTACGGTCTAATTTAGGGACTGTAGATAACAATAAAGTGCAAAAATATGCGTTTAATGGTGTATTAAAAACACAAATCTATATAGTTTAGCTTTCACTACCAACGAGCGGCTTTTCAGAAAGAAATATAATGTAATGTAAACAGAGAGTTCCAGATATTCAAAATTCAAAACGGTAAGAAAAAGATGATCAATGCCAATGTGAAGTCGTATGCATGCGACATCACATAGGTACATTGTATTTCTGTGTCGCGGGATTCACAGAAGCACACGCCAGATGTACGGCAGTTCTATAGATGTCTCCTAGAAGGTAAGTATTCCCATTCCTTTTTCTTTCTTTTTTTGTTTCGCAAAATTAAATTAACTAAATCAAAAAATTTAAAAAAAATTTACTGGAAAATTGCAAGAATATCTTTTTCATTCATTAACTTTCACCCGCTGAACTTGGTGATTCCACAAATAGTAATATGTACCTGGCAAATAACTGGTATCAGTGCTAGTACAAATTATATTAATGATTTATTTGCGTCCAATTCAATCTAGTATGTCCATAAGAGCGTTTGGGGCCGTATGAAAAATACATTTCAACGTGTGCGGCTGCGGCGGTGGAGTGATCTAGGAGCTGGCTTCTGACCACTTGCCGAGAAGGATCCTGGTTCAAATCCAGGTGAATCATGGACGTTGTGCTTGACTTCTGGTACTGGCTGTAACATTTCCCAGGAACCAGTGGCCCAAAATTGGGAACGTCCGACTGCTTATAGCCCACTGAATTGATCACGGTGGTCGTTAAACCCCAACAAAAAAAAAAAAAAAAAAAAAAAAGATTGCGACGTGTCCATTGCTATTTGTTGTGGACCGTACAAAAAGTATGTTTTTGATATCAACGTGTCCACTTCCATGTAGGATGGCCATAAAATGTTAGGGGACCGTACAAAATTGCACTTTTGTTTTCACCTTGTCAGCGCTTCGGTATATGGTTGAAGTATACGTATATATAGTTGGGCCATTTCAGCACGTAGTTTGGGTTATATAGAAAATCAAGATAACGTTACATTTTTACTCAGCTACAACACATTAATCCCAAAGGCTATTTGTTGAAATCTTTAATCCGCCGTGCTCATATTCATAACGTTAACATAACATGTCAAGTTATTAATGTTGCAGTTTTACCCTGTCACAAAACTTTAGTTACAAGACCTTAGGCGTAAACTTTTTTTAGGAATTTTTAGTCCTACGTATTCATAAGGTTTCGTAACATGCCAAGGTTATGGTACTGCGTTTTGACTGAGGCACAAAAATTAATAAACAGGCCTTTAGCCTTTTTATCAGTTTTCAATCAACCGTGCTCATATACATAAAATTTTAAGAGAAAGTCAAGTTTACTATGTTGCGCATTTACTCGAGTACAAATCTATAAACAGCCATTAACTTTCACCCGCTGAACTTGGTGATTCCTCAATTCATCCATTAACAAGTCTTTTAAGTGATTGTATGCTATGGTCATATTGATAATGTTTGATGACAAGTCAGGTTAATGATGTTGCACTTATTAAAGACTTAAAAAGGTGTAGAGGCTAGTAATTATTATTTGAAGTCTAAGTAAAAGCTAATTTTTAACTTGACTCGTCATGAAATCCTTATGAATATAGCATTTATTTTATTTTGTACATTTTACAAAGCGTATGCATTTTTTTTGGCATTTGTTTTATTTTGTGTTGTACTTGTTACATAGCGTTTCGCATTTTTGTAATGCTTGTGACTTGTGATTGCATTTTGAATTTTTATTTGTTTCACATTTTGGATTACTTTTTAACATTTTATGTTTTTGACATGCTATTTTGAAAATTTTGTCTTTTTTAATTTTGCGTTGTGTTTTACATTCTTGCATCTTCGGCGGAATTACATTCTTGAAAAATTCAAATACAAGTTAGTAAAAGGTATAATTCAATTAGTGAGAAATACCAGCACATTTTAGTAAAGGGTAGAAATATATGAAATTCCTCTTAAAAGGTCCAGCATGTTAACATTGTCTCTGTGCACCAAAGAAGTTCGAATTCCTTTTTATCTTGCCAGCGTTTCTCTTCTGGGTGGATTTGTTGGAATCTGTGCTATCACTCTTTCGATTTTAGCCATAGTTGTTCTCTGCTCTTTCGCAATTTCACTGATTATTTCGTAAAGTCACAGTTTTTTCTCTCCCAGAATTGTATTCCAGCGTCTGTCTAATCTTTCAAGTTCGTTTTGTGTTCTGGGAAAGCCAAATAAATTGTTTTCACTTACTGACCAAATTGTTGGCGGGAACAGCGGAGGGCTTCTGCTCGGATTGTTTCTTCTGCTTCCACGAAATTTTCCAAGAACATAATTTTCCTCAAACCACTGAACTACAGAATCTGCATATTCTAGTAAAATTGATTTCACTTCTTCAAAAGCAGCTGGAATTTCATCAGATGAAAAAAATGCGAGTGCTTGCAAATGTCTGACTTTGAGAGCAAACTCACTGTTTTCCCTATATTCCAAGGCTATGCCAGAGCATGGATATTCCTCAGCACATTTTTTTCCGAGATGAAACCAACAACATTTGTGTGTGCTGCTTCCAAATTCCTTTTTAGCAGCATTATAAAGGTAGCTATTTCAAAATCTATTATTATGCGTATATTGTGGTGCAAGCTGAATATCATAGTCTGATGCATAGTCTTGTAAATCCTACAAAAATACTGTATAATAGTATTATATTCTTTATACTTGCTTGAAAGTAACCCATAAACTAGTGGGACAAGTCTGTGCATTTCTGAATTCGTTTCAACCATAGCATGAATGGAACATAATTGCCTAAAAGGGGTTGGACAAGTTTCAAATGTCCCATCCATAATCCAGAGGGGGTGCTTCTTTAAGCTTTCGTAAATTATTCTCTGTTAAAAATAAAATAATTCTTTGATGTCCAAATGCGCTATCTCTGCCAAGAAATTTTTGCACCATCTTCTCCTGTAAATTTATTTGGGCATCGATCCGTTCTGAAGTCGTAGGCTCCGCAGGCATGTCTTGGCATGTCTTCTCTTTTTTACAACTTGCCTTAGTGCATCCATATTAGGCATGTAAGCTGCATTTACTGTAGCCATTGACGTTGTCACGGTTTGAATAATTTGTGCAGGGGCTTCGTCCGTATTTCTCGCTCGTTCTTTTATTTGCGCTCTTGCAACAGCAACATCACTTTTCTCCAGTCTTGGAGCATCATTATGTGGTTTCTCATTGCGCATCCTGTGTTCATCTCCAATAATAATAGTACTAGCAAAGCCAGTACTATTTCCAGAATTTCTTTCAATACAGTGACAATACCGTAAATCACCTCGCACTCTGTTATGGCAAGATAAATACCCTTTCCATTTCAGCAAATCATTTTCTTTTTTGTGAGTTAACTATTTATGTTGCGTTCTTCATCTGCATAGTGCCTTCGGAAAACAATGCACTTTCTCTTTCCAAAATATTTAGAATGATATATTTCCACTATTATCACTTGACAACGCACAACAAAGGTTTCAACAAGCACGTTCTCTGTTTTCCAGTCAACTACGAACTAATGAGCAACCATTCAATAAAACACTCAGAATACAGACAATTACGTGAAGCTTGTTCCTCCAGTTAGGGTTTAAGCGAAGTTCAAGATTTTCGTACCTGCGGTCACAAGAAGTGGTTAATTTTAAGGATCGGCATCTTATCTTTTGTTTTTCCAAAACGCAGAGGTACATGTATTTTACAGCTGGGACGCTCCAGGCGGGGGATCAACAGATGCGAAGAACCCGGGAGCCAGGTTCCGGAGGCGGCAGCAGGCTCGGACTGGGCAGCTGTACTCTGGGCCGGTAGGCGTCATGCTAATTCTCAAAAATAAATTCAAATTTTTTGTGTTGCACCATGCGTATGAAAGAAAATTGTTATACTGAAAAGACAATTTGTTTACCCTGTAACATATTAAAAGAAACCTACGTCCCTACGTGCCAATTGATCTGTAAGCCAAACACAGTTTTTCATGCAAGACCTTCCCCGACTTTCTAAGTTCAGATCTGTCTCGTTCGACTTATTTCCTGTACCGCCCTCTCTTTCGCTAATTGCAGTTAATTGCCGTTAAATTGGTGTTTTACGTTGGGGTGTATTGCCGTCTGTTCTGAAGACTATAGTGAAAGCGGTGAACCCCATGGGAAAAGTATTCCATCAAAAGCAACAGAAATCCAATGCGAGAGCAAAACTTTGTTCGTTGGCATTACATCCAAGCAATTTAGGCGAAGTAGGAAGTGTGTTTTTCTACTACGACACCAGAAGATTGTTGCGAATGCTCAGGCAATTACGATACAGATGTGTCTTTAAGACTTCTCTTTCAAGACGTCCAAAGGCCGGCACTAGGGGATGGGGAGAGATACAGTGCGGATGTTCTTTTTGTTGCAGTTAGAAATTCTTAAGCTCATTCTTCCTTAAAACTTTGCCTGGTTACCAGTAAGTACTGTCTCATGCCTCAACCATTGCACATATTTGTTGTTTTTGTTTTCATTCTTTGAGTTAACAGCGGGAAAATATCTGAACTGCGTTGTTTCAGTTGGAAATATTTGTTTTACTTCAGCAACAGGGCTTCACGTATAATTGCAAAATACTTCGATAGAATAAACATATCTTACATAAAGAGTTTGCATGAGAAAATAGATTAATAATAAGGAAAATATTCTAGAACCAAAAAAAGAAATTGCGGAGCCGAAAAAGCTAGGTAGAGGAAACAAAAGGCTCTAAGAAAAAGTTCATATTTAAAGAAACCTGTAGTCGCTTAATGAGTAAGTGGTATAACTCAATACAAAATCATGTGCTGTATTTGAAAAAAAAATTATAAGAAAGTAGGCATCGTGACTGTCCACAGTTTCCCCTTTTCATCCTGTCGACATTACAACCACCACAGAAAAGAAAATAACAAAAACATAACAAAAACACCCATACAAAGTAAAATGCCCAAAACATAAAAAGAAGTAACCACACAAAATGAAATGCCCAAAACATTAAAAAAACTGCAACCACACGAAATAAAATACCCAAAACATGGTAAGAAATTCTGTTGAAAGCACAATGAAGGTATACGATAGGAGAAATATATGTTTTTAAAACTTAATACAAGTGTCAAAACTGAAATAAAAAGAAAGAAAAAAGAAATATTCCAAATTTCATTGTTACTTTAGATATTTTGACCTGTTGACATTTCGTAAATTGTACTTGCACTCGGTCAAAAAATATTACTTACAAGGACTCTTTAGTAACTTTTAATCGCTGTGGTCGTATTTATAAGGTTTGCATAACAAATACAGTTAATAATGTTGCGCTTTCACTTAGGCACCAAATGCTAATTATTGGCCGCTAGGCCTAGGTCTTTTAAATAATTTTTGATAAGCGTAACACTCTTAAATTGATTTGTCATGCAAACCTCATATAATCACAGCATTATAAAAATTACTATAAATGCATATGCCTAGGTCTCGGGCGTATCTATTAATGCTTTGTGCTCGAGTAACATTTAAACAGAATTCATTTTATTTTCTATGAAAACTACATAAATACCAGCTCGGAGGACTGAAAACTATCAAAAATCTCTAGGCCTAGGGTCTGCTTAATAGTTCCAACCTCAGAAAAGCGCATTGCTAAAATCTTGGACTTCTGTGAAAACATTATGAAAATTAGCACGGCACACTGAAAATTGCTAAACAGGCCCAGTCCTAGGGCTTTCTAATTATTGTTTTGTACCTGACTAAAAGTGTAGCATTATCTTTAGTTCTTACCAGCAGGGGTACCCGGTATTTCCCAGGTAAATATTACTATTTCTAAAATCACCAAGTTCAGCGGGTGAAAGTTAATGAATGAAAAAGCTATTTCCGTAAATTTTTAGTAAACTTATTTTAAATCTCTTGATTTAGTTAATTTAATTATACGAAGCAAAAAGAATTTACATTATTTACATTACATTGTATTTCTGCCTGATAAGGCAACCGTTGGTGGTGAAAGCTAACGTTTATTAATTTGTGCTTTTAATACACCATGAACCGGATATTTTTATTGTTATCTACGGCCACTAACCTAGACCGTAGGTGGGGTAATGGAGTGCTGTATTGGGATGCAGTTCTTAAGAGCAAAAATTGTAATTTTTACGAAAATTTTGAGTGGGCCTACTTCACACCGGGCACCGACCCTTTCCGTCTGCGGTCTAAGTTACAATACAATGAGGTAGTGTACTAAATTTGGTCGTTCTAAACCAGGCGGTTTTTGGAAACGGCTCCAACCGTTTCCAAAAACCGCCTGCATTCTCAGTTAGATTACCATCATATAGATTACCATCATATAAAAACCGCCTGCATTCTCAGTTAGATTACCATCACCAAATTTGGTGGTTTTAAATTGAAAACTGTAGATTGTACGAAAATTTTTTATGGGTAGGGCTCTGACACCGTGCCTGACCCGTTCCCAAAACCGTCTACAATCTAAGTTAGAGTACCATGAGATAGTATACTAAATTTGGTTGTTCCAAATTGAAAACTGTAGATTTTACGAAAAATTTGTATGGGTGGAAGGATCTAACCCCCGGGCCCCGACCACTTCCAAAAAATCGTCTACGGTCTAAGTTAGAGTACCATGAAATGGTATACCAAATTTGGTGGTCCTAAATTGAAAACTGTAGATTTCAAGAAATTCTTTAGGGGGGGGGGGCTCTGAATCCCGGGCTCCGACCCTTTCCAAAAAACCATCTACCGTCTAAGTTAGAGTACCATGAGTTAGTATACCAAATTTGGTGGTTCTAAATTGGAAACTATAAAAGTTTTTACGAAATTTTTTTATCGGGGGGGGGGGCTCTTACACCGTGCCCGACCCGTTCCAAAAACCGTCTACCGTCTAAGTTAGAGTACCATAAGATAGTATACCAAATTTGGTGGTTCTAAGTTGAAAACGGCATATTTTACGAAAATTCTTTGGGGGGAGGGGGTGCTCTTACCGCCCGGGCCCCGATCCGATCCAAACACCGTCTGCCGTCTAAGTTATAGTTTCATGATACCAAATTTGGTGGTTCTAATGTGAAAACTATAGATTTTACGAAAATTTTGTATGTGGGGGCTTTTACCCCCGCACCTTGACTTATTCCAAAAACAGTCTACCGTCTAAGTTAGAGTACCATAAGATAGTATAACAAATTTGGTGGTTCTAAGATGAAAACTGTAGATTTTACGAAATTCTTTATGAGGGGGGCCCGTCCCCGTGGGCTCCAACCCCTTTCCAAAAACCGTCTAGCGTCTAAGTTAGAGTACCATGAGATAGTATACCAAATTTGGTGGTTCGAAATTGAAAACTGTAGATTTTACGAAAAAGTGTTTATTCGGGGGGGGGGTTGTCTGACCCCTCAGGTTTCAACCCCTTCCAAAAACCGTCTGGCGTCTAAGTTAGAGTACCATGAGATAGTTTACCAGATTAGGTGGTTCTGAATTGAAAACTGTACTTTTTAAGAAAATTTTGTATGTGGGGGCTCTGACCCCCGGGCCTTGACCCGTTCCAAAAACGGTCTGCCGTCTAAGTTAGAGTACCATAAGATAGTATACCAAATTTGGTGGTTCTAAGATGAAAACTGTCGAGTTTACGAAATTTTTTATGAGGGGGAGGTTCCGACCCCGCGAGCTCCAACCCCTTCCAAAAACCGTCTAGCGTCTAAGTTAGAGTACCATGAGATAGTATACCAAATTTGGTGGTTCTAAATTGAAAACTGTACCGCACCGATGCTCCTTGGTGTGCGCAGTGGACAGCCACTACAAAGAAGATCCTTGGTGCGTATGTCGGTTTGCCCCTTGGCTTCTGCATCTGCCACCTGGACTGCTCTTCTTCCCCGGATAGAACGGGCTGCTGCCTACTGGAGTAAGGCCCTCCCTTTCACATCGTTCCGTCAACGAGCAGCCATTGTTCGTCGACAACTTATCTCCCTATGTGAATACTCTTGGATGTCGACGGTTGTTCCCGTGTCACAAATGATGACCATCACTCGCCTCTCAACTTCCGTCATCTGGTCTTCACATCACTGGGTTAAACCTGCCGCGCTTCATCTACCAGCCTCATTAGGTGGCATCCAGCTTCCTGATCCAGCAGTCCTTTATAAAGCACATCGCATTATTCATTTCATTCGTCTTGCCACTTCAACTGTTCCGTCCCTTACCGCTACCTTGAATGTTCTTGCTTCTTCTCGTGACCCATCTTTCACCTTCTTACTGTTTCTGAAGATGGATTCATACTCTCTTCTCCCGTCCCACCTCCCTCCTGTCCTGCCAGAGGGCCTTTCTCTCTTTCGTTCGCTTCCTCTACTCCGTTCATTTCCTTCTTCAACTTTTGATCTCCTAGATGAACCTCTCTTCTTCTCTTCTCTTATTCACCCTCCTAACCTCCCTTACTTTTACTTTCCTCATTGGATCCGCTCTGGTGTGATAACTGTCCGTTCTCTCGTAACTTCTGATCTAACCTGGAGACCTCTTTCTTCCCTGTTTCTATCTCCAACCATTACTCTTGCTAACGAATATCTTCTCCTTCGCACAGCGCTTTGGAGCCTCTTTCCACTCCTCGCTTCCCCTGATGGTCTCTTCTCGGTCCCCTCCGCCCCTCTTTCTCTACCGTTCTTTCTCCTCATTCGTAGCTCCCCGGTTCTAGTTACTTCTATCTCCTCCTCTTCTCTTTATTGGCTCCTTCTTTCCCCTCCCGCACTTCCACTTTCTGTTCATTCTGCTTCTCCTTCTCTTCTCCCCGCCATCTGGACAGCCTCTACCTCTCCCCTTTCCTCCCCTCTTGAACTCAATGTCCATTGGCAATTTCTTCACCTTCGTCTCCCTGCCCCATCAGTACTATTTCGCATGACCCTTCTCACCTCTCCACATTGTTCCTTTTGCCCAGAAGTCAGCGACGTCCAACATCAATACCTCTTCTGCCCCGTACTCCTGCCAGTCCTAAACACAGCATTTCGTCTTGCTGATCGAATTTGTGCTCGATCGTTACCATTTCTTGCATATGCTTGGCTACTCCAAACTAAGCATCCACCTACTCACTTGCCTCCTGTGTGCCGTTACATTTTTCTTCTTGTGAAGTTCACTGTATATGCTTTCCATCTTGAACAACGCCTCCCTGCTCTTACTCCACCTCCTCAGGAGGCAAGTGCTATCATTCGGAGACGCTTCCTAGCACGGTTAACCACTCGTCTCCGAATGGAGCACTCTCGTGCTGCCTCAACAAACACCGATAACGTTTTTCAATCCACCTGGGCCCAATCGGCTGGGTGGTTCCATATCCACAATTTGCAGCTACGTCTCAACTTGTAGGTGGGATTTTTGTTGTCGCCCACATTCACTGTCACAACTCATGATTTTACGTATTAATTTTGGTGGTATGAGGCTCCTAGGTGGAGTCTCCTTTTTCACCCACATGATTCGCTATTTGTGATTATTCTGTTTTATGTGCTATTGGAGATAGCTCACCATGTTTCCCATGTTCTCTTCGATTTCGTTGTGTTTTATGTTGTATATAATTCTTTGTTCTGCACAGTTTACTGCACACACAATGTCCCCTACATTATGTTGAATATATTTTGAAATTTTATTGTCCCTGTGTATATAATTTAATGTAAGAAGATGCTCTTCTGAGTACTTTTAGCGATTCTCCCCCTTGTCACTGAATACTTCTGTACATATGATGCAAATTTTGAGTGTAGCACCACTGTTACATTTCTGTTTTATGAGAAGCTGCCCTTCTGGGTATGCTTAGCGGCTTTCTCTTTTGTCACTGTATTGTTCTGTACATATGATATGACACTTATGAATTGAATTACTGTTCGATTTCTGTTTTTTTGTAAAGTTGCCCTCCTGGGTCCGTTTAGCGTATTTCTCTCTTGTCACTGCATAATTCTGTGCATATAATAAGTATTTGTGCTTAATTGTTTCTACCATTTCTGTCATATTTCTAAATACTGTTGCACCTGTTAGTTCCCTCTCACCCATGGTCTTTTATGTGAATTAGTACCTTGTGCATATTTAATCTTGAGTATGGTAGTAATACTTAATTGGAATTTGTGAATAGTATAGCATCATGTCTTTTCTTGTCTACAATACTGTAGTATACATTTTCATTTGCATCGCTCGTGCTTTATTGTCTGCCTCTCCATCGCCCTTCGGGGCGAAATAATTTTATGATTTTAACAAATTTTGTTTTACGTTTCACTGGAACTTTCCAGTTGTTGTATATACCACTGTATTTATTGGCAGAATTCTACTGTCATGTACATAGAAATGCTATTTTTATTTGAAGAATAAAGACAATTTTGAAATGTAGATTTTACGAAAAAGTGTTTATTCGGGGGCCTGACCCCAACACCTTCCAAAAACCGTGTAGCGCCTGAGTTAGAGTACCATGAGATAGTATACCAAATTTGGTGGTTCTAAATTGAAAACTGCAGATTTTACGAAAAATTGTTTATTTGGGGGGAGGGTCTGACTCCCCGGGCTCCAACCCCTTCCAAAAACCGTCTAGCGTCTAAGTTAGAGTACCATAAGATAGTATACCAGATTAGGTGGTTCTGAATTGAAAACTGTAGTTTTTAAGAAAATTTTGTATGTGGGGGGCTCTGACCACCGGGGCCTTGACCCGTTCCAAAAACGGCCTGCCGTCTAAGTTAGAGTACCATAAGATAGTATACCAAATTTGGTGGTTCTAAGATGAAAACTGTAGATTTTACGAATTTTTTTATGAGGGGGGGGGGCTCCAACCCCGCGGGCTCCAACCCTTTCCAAAAACCGTCTATCGTCTAAGTTAGAGTACCACGAGATAGTATACCAAATTTGGTGGTTCTAAATTGAAAACTGCAGATTTTACGAAAAAGTGTTTATTTGGGGGGTCTGACCCCCGGCCTCCAACCCCTTCCAAAAACCGTCTAGCGTCTAAGTTAGAGTATCATGAGATAGTATACCAGATTAGGTGGTTCTGAACTGAAAACTGTAGTTTTTAAGAAAATTTTGTATGTGGGGGCTCTGACCCCCGGGTCTTGACCCGTTCCAAAAACGGTCTGCCGTCTAAGTTAGAGTACCATAAGATAGTATACCAAATTTGGTGGTTCTAAGATGAAAACTGTAGAGTTTACGAAATGTTTACGAGGGGGGGTTCGACCCCGCGGGCTCCAACCCCTTCCAAAAACCGTCTAGCGTCTAAGTTAGAGTACCATGTGATAGTATACCAGATTAGGTGGTTCCTAAATTGAAAACTGTAGATTTTACGAAAAAGTGTTTATTCGGGGGCCTGACCCCCAACCCCTTCCAAAAACCGTGTAGCGCCTAAGTTAGAGTACCATGAGATAGTATACCAAATTTGGTGGTTCTAAATTGAAAACTGCAGATTTTACGAAAAATTGTTTATTTGGGGGGTAGGGTCTGACCCCTCGGGTTCCAACCCCTTCCAAAAACCGTCTAGCGTCTAAGTTAGAGTACCATGTGATAGTATACCAGATTAGGTGGTTCTGAATTGAAAACTGTAGTTTTTAAGAAAATTTTGTATGTGGGGGGCTCTGACCCCCGGGGCCTTTACCCGTTCCAAAAACGGCCTGCCGTCTAAGTTAGAGTACCATAAGATAGTATACCAAATTTGGTGGTTCTAAGATGAAAACTGTAGATTTTACGAAATTTTTTATGAGGGGTGGGGGCCTCCGACTCCGCGGGCTCCAACCCCTTCCAAAACCGTCTATCGTCTAAGTTAGAGTACCATGAGATAGTATACCAAATTTGGTGGTTCTAAATTGAAAACTGCAGATTTTACGAAAAAGTGTTTATTTGGGGGGTCTGACCCCCGGGCTCCAACCCCTTCCAAAAACCGTCTAGCGTCTAAGTTAGAGTACCATGAGATAGTATACCAGATTAGGTGTTTCTGAATTGAAAACTGTAGTTTTTAAGAAAATTTTGTATGTAGGGGGCTCTGACCCCCGGGCCTTGACCCGTTCCAAAAACGGTCTGCCGTCTAAGTTAGAGTACCATAATACCGTCTGCCGTCTAAGTTAGTATACCAAATTTGGTGGTTCTAAGATGAAAACTGTAGATTTTACGGAATTTTTTATGAGGGGGGGGGCCTCCGACCCCGCGGGTTCCAACCCCTTCCAAAAACCGTCTATCGTCTAAATTAGAGTACCATGAGATGGTATACCAAATTTTGTGGTTCTAAATTGAAAACATGATATGACACTTATGAAATGCATTCTTGTTCGATTTCTGTTTTTTTGTAAAGTTGCCCTCCTGGGTCCGTTTAGCGTATTTCTCTCTTGTCACTGCATAATTCTGTGCATATAATAAGTATTTGTGCTTAATTGTTTCTACCATTTCTGTCATATTTCTAAATACTGTTGCACCTGTCAGTTCCCTCTCACCCATGGTCTTTTATGTGAATTAGTACCTTGTGCATATTTAATCTTGAGTATGGTAGTAATACTTAATTGGAATTTGTGAATAGTATAGCATCATGTCTTTTCTTGTCTACAATACTGTAGTATACATTTTCATTTGCATCGCTCGTGCTTTATTGTCTGCCTCTCCATCGCCCTTCGGGGCGAAATAATTTTATGATTTTAACAATATTTTGTTTTACGTTTCACTGGAACTTTCCAGTTGTTGTATATACCACTGTATTTATTGGCAGAATTCTACTGTCATGTGCATAGAAATGCTATTTTTTTTTTAATTTGAAGAATAAAGACAATTTTGAAATGTAGATTTTACGAAAAAGTGTTTATTCGGGGGGGGGGGGTCTGACCCCCAGGGCTCCAACCCCTTCCAAAAACCGTCTAGCGTCTAAGTTAGAGTACTATGAGATAGGATACCTGATTTTGTGGTTCTGAATTGAAAACTGTAGACCTTACGAAAATTTTGTGTATGGGGGGCTCTGACCAACCGGGCCCCTGACTTGTTCCAAAAACCGTCTACCGTCTAAGTTAGAGTACCATGAGATAATATACCAAATTTGGTAGTTCTAAGTTGAAAACCAAATTTTACGGCAATTCTGCAGGGGGGGGGGGGCTCTAACCCCCCTCCCCTCTCCAACCGCTTCCCAAAACCGTCTACAGTCTAAGTTAGAATACCACGAGATAGTATACCAGATTTGGTAGTTCTGAATTGAAAACTGTAGATCAACCGGGCCCTGCCCCTTTCCAAAAACCGTTTACCGTCTAATATTTTTAGTGCCAAAGAAAAACGTAATATTCCTATCCTGTCTGCGTGTCCAAACTTTATAAAATTGATCAGGGAGGAAGACGTTCGAAATCGTAGGTTTTCCTGCATTCGTTTTGTATGTAACCAAAATCTATAAACGCGACGAATTGACGTAGTCGACGAATTTGTCCGCGACGAATTGACGCGCAACGAATTGACGCAGTCGACGAATTGACGCGCGACGAATTGACGCGCGACGAATTGACGCAGTCGACGAATTGACGCGCGACGAATCGTCGCAGTCGACGAATTGACGCAGTCGACGAATTGACGCACGCGACGAATTGACGTAGAACCTGTGTCATTATCGCCTACTCAGCGGAGACGGTGTTTTCTGTGTTGCCAGGAACACAAGAACTGGACACATCAGCATTGCGGTCGAGTTCTTTTAGGGATGAGAGCCTATTTAATCTGACGAGCGATTCTGGACGTATACACATCTGGAGAGAGAAGGGAACACGCAATCACACTTCCAACATCATCGAAAGGGAACGGTTTGGAAGTGGCAGAGTTCTCGTTTCAAGCGGTATCATGCTTATTAACCGTACTGACCTCCACATCTTCCAAGGAGGTTTAGTTCCTGGTGTCCGCTATTGTATCGAGGATCTCCTGCCTCACGTGCGTCTGTTTAGAGATGCTGTGTGTCCTGACTTCCTCTTTACGGACGATAACGCTACACCTTCTCGTACTGTGGCTGTCGCAAAGCTGTTTGAGGGTGAAGATATTTAACGAATGAATTGGCCCTAAGGTCCGCGGACCTAAATCCAATCGAACACGTGTGAGTCCTTCACGGAAGACACTTGGCAGCACGTCACCAGCCACCAGCAGCGATTTCGCAGCTGCGATTGGCGCTACAACAGGAATGGGCCCCGATGCCTCAACAGTTCCTTTACAACCTCGTCCTCAGCATGGACAGACGTTGTAAATCCCGCAACGCAGTTAGGGATGATCATATTTCCTACTAAAGACTGGATATTTCTTGGCAGCCGCCTGTCACATGGACGTTTCTGTCTTCTGTCCAGTTGCGCTTGAAGTTACCTTTTCATTAAAGTGCATTTGTATCTTTTGGATTCCTTGTTTGGACGGTTTTGCTCACTTGTTACATATTCTTACATCTTGGGGATCTTATGATATGATTTGAGTCGATGTGGAGCACTTCTGCAGGACGTTACATCCGAAAAACCGTCTCGTTCTTAATTTTTGCACACCAGTGTATATCGCTAAATGCAAAAAGTGGGATTTGCAACAAAGGATTTGCCTGAATCTAAGGAAGGGGGAGAGCCAGTTTAGTAGGACAAATACTACATCCATGCCTTTCCGGGAATCCAATTGGGACACATTTTGAACAAATGGTCAGACGCCAACCCTTAGACCACCACCACCCTCCGCCCCGGTGCAGGACACTGAAGTTCGGAATTTGATATAAAGGGACACAGTTTGTATAACATTCTTTGAGAAGGGATGAAGGAAGACAGAACCGATGCCAATATGTTCTCCTTGCATGTTATCATGTATATGAGATACTCACCGTTTAAACGACCCTGATATTCAATACGTGTTACAGTGAGTGCGATGCTGGTAAGTGAAAGAACTTGAGAAACGCCAAAATACCACGGATATTCAAGAATCATATCTAGGGTGAAGAATGAGAATTTTGCAAACCGCAGCAAACACCGTGAGTGGTTTCGCTATGGGATAGTCGAAAATGTCTGGTTGATTTGCGAAGACAAAGGCAACTGGAGAAAATTTTTCCAGGTAACAGACACAATCCATTGCGTTGTATAACCCGTCAGTCCCAGAGTGCTACGTATTTTAGCATACATAGTCAACCGCACATTTTTACGATGTATCATTTGTGTACCACTAGTCTCTTCTGGAACCAACGAATTCGTCTGAAGTTTGCACGTAGGTAGTACCTGTATGCTGCGAGGCGTGCTAAAAACACTAGATTCGCTGTGCGAACTGGATATTTCCTATATTTGGTAGCTTCAACCCAAACTTTCGCATTGATAATGACTGTTTGTTTGCAACCTGATTTTTAAAGTTACCCAAAATTTGCCAAAGGAATAAATCATTTTCTACGTCACGTGATCGAAATTTTCTTGATCTTAGAAATTCCTTTACTATCTTGGGTCTGTGGCATGGTGCACCACCATATGTGAATGTGGCGCATGTGTGAATGTTCATATCAAGCATCGACATATCCTGTAACATTTTTAGCTGCATAGGAAGTCTATAAATGGTAGTGTTTGGTAGCAGGAAGAATAGAGCAGCAGCACAATATTCAGATAAAGCAACCTTATCATCTGACTTGGATGATAAATCACAACAGCTGCTCTGTGTTTCTCATCAAATCCCTTCATTTTGAGATATTGATGCTATTGCGTGCGTGATAAAAATCCATTATTAGGTCCATTAATCTGGAGAAGAAAGACACCTTTCAGCATTCCAATATTGATGTCGCTTAGTGAACTCTTGAACAAAGCCGAGGTTTATGTGCAGATTTGCTAGACATTAATCCAAATTCTAATATGTGTGCTATGTATACAAATCTTGAGGGATATTCCAAGCTTAATAGTAAACGTAACATACTGATTTCGATCGTACGAATTTAGATATGTGTCAAGCCGAGTTTTAATAGAGAAATCAAACATGCATTTTAGAAGAGATCATTCGCAGTAATTTATTTTTAACTCAATATTCATTTCTTTCATTATACTTAGAGCAGGCAGGTAAACGAAACCTGTATTCTTGATTTCTTGGACGGAGCCACAAAGTTCCAGAGTGCAATAACATGAAATGAAATGAAATAGTGCATTGATCAAGAAATGTTCTATCGTTACTTAAATTGCATTAAAAATAAGAAAATTTATGGTGATCATTATTAGGCAAAGTTTTATTCCCACGTTTTGTGAAAAATTGTGAATTTTCAAATTTATTCCGGAAAGAAAAGAAGCAACTGTTTAAGAATTCCTCGTGTAAAACTTATTTGGGATTGGGAAATGGAGTAATACCATAAATCTGATGAGAAAAAATGTGAAATGAAACCTGATATTTTCTGTTTCTTATGAAGTGTGTTTTGAGGATTTTGTTGATATACTTGGATTGTCGGCCTCTCGGTTAAAAATACATCAGTGCAACCTTTGATCCTTAGTTAGTAGAAAAAATATATTTGTGAAATGATACGTTGCATCCTTCTGTATTTCGTTCTGTTTGTGGTGTTTTCTTGTTTGTTTTCCATCTGGAAGTGGTGCTTATAAGTTTTGTATAATGTGCCTTGAAACAGGATCAATTGTTGATCTTAGTATTTAGGATGTGATACATGTAACTTGTTTCGGTCCCAGTTTTTATCGGTGAATCCCGGAAGAGTATGGTCTGTGCTGCTTTTGTGCGAGGGTTCCCCTCTGCACGAATTATCTAATGCGCAGTTCTATTTCTATGTTTCGAAAACCAGTATTGCGCTACGAAACTTTAGCCCTCTTGTTCGAATCATCTGAAATATGGTGTAAAGAATACCACTAATTTAAAATGTTGTGGCTCTGTATTAACAAGCAAACTGTGCTGACGTAAAAGATAAAAAACCTCGGAAAGTATTTTTTTATCCTGCGCATTTTTTTGTGAGAGAGGTAGGTTATCCCTGCAAAAAGATGGCGGTGCTTTCTGCTTTTCTGTATGTGTAACTTTTGCGGAAAGGTACTTCTCTGCACGCATTACCTGCTTTGCGGGCTTTTGCTAAATTAAAAAAAACAGTGTCACTGACCTCGTTGTAAATGCTTTTGGAAATAAATCACAATTTTTTTTCAGTTAAAATAACCATTTAAAAAATAAATAAAAATATATTTATATTCATAAACTGAAAACAGATACATGTATATTGTCAGTAATTGCCTTGTCATTTAAGTGCACGGAATTCTGTCTCAATACTTATTAGCAAATTTTCGTGAAAAAAGAAAGGTACACTCTGATTATTCTCAATCTTTAAAGGCATAAATTTTCAAAAAAAATTGATGGCGAAAAAGAAGTGAGGTTGCAAAAAAAAGTGAGACAAAGAACTTTGAGGTTGCAAGTTTTGATTTTGTAGAGTGTCAACTATCCTTACAAATTTGAAATTATTGTAATACTTACAAGCAATTTTTGATTTTGTAAATAATAATTTTAATAGCAAAGTGCTAATCGGAAAGAAATGCCGTCGTGTGTATTTTTATTTTCCAATTATTATTTTAATTTAATTTAAATTATGAATTGAGAAATTACTAAAATACATGTATATTTCATTCGTTTGCAATGGGCAAAGCATCGAATTCCGCGAGTATGAATATTATGTTTTTCTTACCGCACTGATTCTCTCCCTTTCCTGGAAGTAGTGATCCTAAATTAGGGACGGATATAGCTTATAGCGAATTCAGCATCTCACCATGGTTGCAATACACCACTCCCCCGATAAAAATATATCGATGATCCTATGTAACCATTGAATGTTCTCTGGAAGTTATAAATTGTTTGTATAACTTCTTAGATTTTATGACTTCATTGCTTGTGCCACCGATGTTTACTGCGAATTTCTTAACTACATTATATTTTATAAAGCATCCTGTAAGTTTTCTTAAAATTAGTAAAATTCGGTAGTGTTAATAATCCTTTTCTTTTTCTGATGATTAAAGACGAAAGAAGAAAAGGCAACAAAACGAAAGTGCGTATTCGCTTATTCACAAATTATTTAAACTAAATATCCTGCAAAGAAATATAAATACACAACTTCTATTCCAATAGTTAGGATATAAAATTGAGAATAAACGTAGGATCAAAGGCAAACGTACCTTTTGGAACATACACCTCCGAGCCATTTCATTATAACGACCTGCCTGAAAAGCTGTAGGACCCCACTTTAGTCTGCAAAACAGCAGACACTATGTGATGTATCGATTCGATGAGGTGGCGACAGGTATCCTGGAGTATCTGGTACCAAAATGTCAACAGCACGAGCTCAAGTTCCCATACATTTCTGGTTGGTGGTGATTCAGCGCCAGCCCGTTCTTTCAAGTCGAACCACAAATGTACGATTGGGTTAATATCAGGTGAAATCGGATGCCATAGCTTTACCACAAAGTCACCAGCATGTTCCTCGAACCAAATCTTGACGATTCTGGCAGTGTAGCATGGCTTATTATCCGGTTGGTAATCGTTATCACCAGTAGGGAACACAGTTGCCATGAATGGGTCAGCTTGGTCCGCAACGATGTTCAGATGCTTGACAGCTGTCAGGAATTGTGCTATTGGAATAATGGGGGCTAAAGTATCTCAAGAAAACATTACCCATAGCATAACACCGCCGCCACCGCCGGCCTGTTTCCGTCCAACAGTGGAATCAGGTGTCATAGCCTCCGTTGTTAATCACGTATCCGAGCTCGGCAGTCTACATGATGCACATGAATCTTGATTAGTTAAACCACACCAATTTCTGCCAATCATACACCATCCGATCTCAATGATCACGGGCCCATTTCATGCGTTATTGGCCATGACGTAAAGTGAGCATGGGGAACCTGCTGGGTCTTCGGCTACGCAGGCCCATGCGCGGAAGGATGCGATGAACTGTGTGCTGTGACACTTTTTGCCTGATCATCACTGTTGTAGCTGTGGGTGATTTGTCGCACTGTGATCCTGCGTCTCCTTTCTGCTCTGGCATCAACGAGCTGTGCACCACGAACGGCTAGACGACTGTTCGTCGTTTGTCCATCTGTGAGTCAATTTTAATACTCACTCACTATAGCGGCACGTGAACAACCTACATGCCGTATCGTTTACGAGATCGTAGTTCCGAGGCACTCTGCCATCACAATTTGTCCTTTATTAAACTGCGATAAATCGGCAGCTTTTTCCATTCTTACTCCGGACACTTTACTAAGGGAAAGCCAGCCCTCGGGCACTATATGTACTCTGGAAACTTAACCCGTGCCACTGTTCCGTCGCCAGGCGCGCTCCTTTCTCTAGGCTGAGTGTGGTGATAATCAAATGGCATAGGTTTATATTAGCTTGCTTTTCATTCATTCTCAAAACATGCTTTTTTATTTCTCCATCTCTAGCTTTAGTATTAAAGAACATTCGTTCTCAAATGTGGTTACAACTTGAAGTGTCTCCATTGTAGATGTGTAGTCTTGAAATCGTGAAGTCACGACCATCACCATTTTCAAAATTTGTTGGTCTAAAAGTTTCGAATACCTTATGGATAAAGTGAACAAATCATAGTTCCTAATCAGTATTCCCGCAAAATCAAATTCGCTCGAAATTATGCGACACCCGACACTTGATATCAGGGTATACACTGAAGTGTCCGAAAAACTGGTACACCAGTCTAATACTCGGTAGATCCCCCACGGGAGCGCAGCACTGCAGAAATACGACGGAGCATGGCCTCCACTAGCTTCTGGAAATATGCTGTAGGCAATGCACACCATACTTCCTGCGGAGAGTTCTACAATTCGGGTGTATTCCGAGTTCTCGGATTACTGTGTTCGACAGCGATTTGCATGGCTTCCCAAATGTGTTCTAACACGTTCAGATCTGGGGACTTATGTGGGAATGGAAACACGACAAACTCAGATGAATGCTCCACTAATCATAATGTGGCGTCTCGACACCTTTGTGGAGGTGCATTGTCCTGTTGGAACAGGCCCACAACCCATCAGCATGAATGCAGGACATGAACGGGTGTACCTCGTCAGAAAGGATGCGCACATAGCAATGGCCGGTCACAGACCTTTGTAGACGTACCACAGGTCCCTGTGAAGTGCATCTAAACACACCCCATACCATTACGGAACACCCACCAGCCCTACGAGTTCCCTTTTGACAGGCGGGATCCATGGCTGCATGGGTTGGCGCTACACACAAATCCTACCATGTGCCCGATACAGTTGGAACCGCGACCCGTCAGACCAGGCTACATGTTGCCAGTCATCAAAGGTCCAGTGACGGTGTTGCCGAGCCCAAGCGAGGCGCATAGCTCCGTGTCGTGCAACCATCAAGGGGAATCGAGTTGGACGTCGGCTCCCAAAGCCCATATCGTGCAGGGTACGTTGCACAGTCCAGACGCTGATGCTTCTTGAGGCTCCAGAATTGAATTCCGCTGATACCTGAGAGAGTGTTGCACGCCTATCGGGTGAAACGATTATTGACAGCCGACGATGGTCACGTTCACCCAATGTCTTTTTACGGCCACTTTGGTATCGTCGGTTGGACGTTTTGCCGGAAATCTTGTAGTCACGGTACGCCCTTGCAATGGTCGTCCGTGAAATGCCGAACTTCGTTTCTAACTCCGAAATACTGTGGCCCATTTCACGAGCGTTAAGTATGACACCTCGTTGAAAATTGCTTAAATCGTTATTAGTTGTCATTATCATGCCGAAAACAGCTCTGACAAGCTAGGAAGGATGTCTATCTCTTTCTATACGCCCTGGCCGATGCAACCGAGTACGCGCATAGGTGCCGTTGTATTTTGCATAAGCTTGTCTGTACCAGTTTTTCTGGCACTTTAGTTTATATACAATACTGAACCTTCCTGCATCATTTAAAATAAAGTAGATATGAAAATTCTGCAAACAAAGTTTAGTTGGGAATTCACTGACTCTCTAATTTCCGAAAGTCTTACGTGTTCCATGGTCTGTCACTTGACAAGCAGTATTAAAATCAGGCAGTTCTAAAAAAAAGTCCTGAGAATTTGTGATAAATATATATTCTATATATTTGTCGGATACATAAGAAAGATTCATTATTTAAAAAATATATTTTGCATATAAAACGAAGTTCAGGATTTATTTCGTTTTTGTTATACGTCTCCGTGAAGAAATGAATATAATAGCTCTTTAAAAAAAGCTCCCCGTCCTTAATGTTTGAAGATATTTTTCTCTCTCTCACTTTATCAGTAAATGTTATAAAATGAAAGAACAATTCATAAATGTTTCTAAATCCGCCTTCCTAGGAAAACACAACGAAAGTTCACATAAACACTGCTAGCTACCCGAAATGCAACACCAAGAAGGGTACATCCGATTGGCCTGAAATTCGCACCATGCGTCGTCCGCGAGAGGACATGCAAACGATTAGCATTGCAGGGCATATGTGAATCATGTGTGGCCGGTACGCCACCGATAAGCACTATAAAAAGGGTGCACAGAAAGCCGGTTGTAAGTAGTGGAAGTGTGTTGTGCGGCCTAATCTGTGCGTGGGAAGATTCCAGATGTCTCCTCACAGAATACGGCAGTCATTCCAGCACTTTTCGGAGTTCGACAGAGGACAAAAAGTGCCTTATATCGACAGAGGTTTGTCGTACTGAGACATCTGCGCCCGTGTAAGACGACATCCAGCCACAGTGTGGTGCAGGAGGGACGGACGGACCGACATGAGAGATTGTCGCAGCCGCGAAACACCACCAAACGAGAGGACCAGCACGTTGCGCTGCAGGCATTGACGTCTCGCAACGCCACATCACGAACGTTAGCGCAAAAATTAGAGTGTGTTGCACAATAACCTGTGTCAGCACGTATCCTTCGACGTCGTCTGCAGGAGCGGAGACTTGTCGCACGGCGTAAATTGCTCCGATTACCAGTAAGGTTACACCACCGTCGAGGGCGGCGTCAGTGGGCCGTTGAACGCCACACCTGCACTACGGAATGGCACATTGTCTTCTCCGACGAGTCCCGCTTCTGCCTGCAACACCACGATGGTCGGATCCGCGTGTGGCAGCGCCGAGGCTAGAGACTGTATGACGCCTGCATTATGCATCGCCATACCGGTCAGTCGCCTAGCGTTATGGTTTGGGGCGCAATTGGATATGACACCCGCACCCCTCTGGTACTCAACGCCGGTACACTCAACAGCCACCGTTACATCTCCGACGTTTTGGAACTTGTAGTCCTCTCTTATCAGCAGAACCTGCTAGCGGCCACGTTTCAACAGGACAATGCACGCCCACACGTGGTACGCGTCGTGCAACATATCTTCAAGACCCACCAGGTGTCATTGTTGCAGTGGCCCGCATATTCTTCCGATATGTCGGCCATCAAACACGTCTAGTCGCTGATCGGCAAATGTGTGGCCCGGAAAGCACCACCCACGGCTACGCCTGATGAACTGTTGCAACGTGTGTAAGCAGCCTCGTTTCCTTCTTGGTGTGGCATTTTGGGTGTACAGCAGTGTATAACTTTAAAAGGTTTTTGTAAACAATTTAATTGCTAGAATGTAAAAAATACGCATCTGTATGAACACCGCCATTTATTCGAAAACTGAGTATAAAGTTTTCACTGAAACGTTTATTTCCAAAACATACACTGCTGGACACCTAAAATGCAACAACAAGAAGGACACGAGATATCAAAGCCAGATTTACTGGACATATAACAACAGATACAAAGATGAAACGATTGAGCTTACAGGCCCGTGCGACTTGCGGAACACGCAGGCATCAATAGTTCGTGTGTCCCCCATGGCTGACAATAACGGCCGATACACGCCGCGGCATCTAACTAAAGATGCTTTGGACGTAGGCTTGGGGTATGTCGGTCCAGGCTGCGTCCGCACGTTGCCACAGTTCATGAGGCGTAGCCGCGGGTGGTGCTTGCCGGGCCACTAGGTTGCCGATCAGCAACCAGACGTGTTGGTTGGGCGACATATCGGGAGAACCGGCGGGCAACGGCAGCATTGACACCTGGTGGGCGGTGAAGAATTATTGCACGATGCGTGTCACGTGCGGGCGTGACTTGTCCGGTTGAAACGTGGCCGCTGACAGGTCCTGCAGGTAAGGGAGGACTACAGGCTCCAAAACGTCAGAGATGTAGCGGTGGCTGTTGAGTGTATTAGCGATGCGTACCAGAGAGGTGCGGGTGTCATATCCCATTGCGACCCAAACCATAACGCCAGGCGACGGACCGGTATGGTGATACATAATGCAGACGTCACACATTCTCTCGCCGCGGTGCCGCCACACCCGGATCCGACCTTCGCGGTGTTGCAAGCAGAAGCGGAATTTTGCGGAGAAAACAATATCCTGTCATTCCGTAGTCCAGGTGCGGCGTTTAGCGGCCCACGGCAACCGCACTCGCCGGTGGTGTAACGTCAGTGGTAATCGGAGCAATTTGCGCCCTGCGACAATTCCCCGCTCCTGTAGACGACGTCAGCGGTACGTGCTGACATAGGTTGTTGCGCAACACACCCTAATTCCTGCGCTAACGTTCGTGATGTGGCGGTGCGAGCCGTCAATGCACGCCCCACATCGTGCCGGTCCTTTCGTTTGGTGGTGTGCCGCGGCTGCGGCATTAGGTCACGTCCGTCCGTCCCTCCTGCACCCACCGAATACATACTTGCCTTACTGATGCTGGAATACGTCCTACACGAGCGCCGATGTCTCGGTAAGATAAACCGCTGTCGCGATAAGCCACTATTCGTGTTCTGCCGAACTCAGAAGCGTGCTGGAATTATTGCCGTTTTCTTCGACGATGCATTAGGAAGCTTCCCATGCACAGGTCTGGCAGAACAACACACTTCTACTACTTACACACCGCCTTCTGTGCACCCTTCTTATAGTGCTTCTCGGTGTCGTGCCGGGCGCACAGGATTTGCATATGCCCTGCAATGCTAATCGTTTGCATGTCCTCTCACGGGGGACGCATGCCGCCAATTTCAAGCCAATCGGATGCTTTCTTCTTGGTGTTGCATTTTGGGTGGAGCCGCCCCTGTGGCGCATTGGTCTAAGCGATGGCCTCTGATCATTCGTCCAAAGGGGTCCGGGTTCGAATCCCGGTGAGGCATGGTTGTTGTATTTGTTTTACGGCACTGGCTCTTGCCCTTCCCTTGAACCAGTGAACCGATTGCTTATAGCCCATTGAGTTGCTCACGATGGTCGTTAAACCTCCAATAAAAAAAATAAAAAATTGGGTGGCCAGCGGTATAGATAATAAAAATTTCATTTCATTCTAAGATTGCTATTTACTTTTTCATGAGCGAAATTAGTGGTAATAAGATCAATTTAATTTGATTTCAGTTAGGATCCAATTTAGTTTAATTTCAATGGAAATGAAATTAAATTGAATTCTGAGAGTGGAAACAAATTTGTAAATTAAACAAAATCCTTTGAAACATTCATTACAAATTTTTTCTAACAAGAATCGCTGTTGCTAGGTTTCCACATTAATTCCGGTAATTCGCTGTCCCGTTTATATTTATAGTAATACTGCTTTTCGAGAAGATACCTGTCACGTTTCTTCGTGTTCTGTAAATAAAATTAATTAGAAATGAGTTATTTGTGCAATTCACAGCGTAATGCCTCGGTACGTACCTTAGTAAACTACAAGTACAACACGCACATGAGTGCCATTCAACTAGAAATTGTACCTACTAAGTAACGCGTTGGGCCACTTGTTTTCCTAATAACGGCGGCCACGGTTCGAGGCATGGGTTCCACGAGCTTTTGAAAATATTTTGCAGATATCACAAGCCATGCTTCCTCCAAAGCTGTGCGTATATCCCTTTGGTTCGGATCTAATTGGACACGTGCCTGAGCAGTCTGCTGTTTCCCAAATATGTTCGATCGAGTTAGAATACTTGAATCAGTCTTGAAATGCTATTATTAAGTTTTCTTTAACTATTTTTGTCATTCCACAAAGTACCAAGTCTTCAATTTGGAGAATGCACACATTTTTTGTTTACCATTATGAGGTTAATGAAGAAAAAAGCTTGGTGTCAAACTTACGAAATCAGAAAAAGCGTGTGCAGGATTACATTCGTTGGAGCATTCCGTATGCTCGTACGTGTTTGTATAAACGCTCTTTGCAGCCATTAAGCCATTAATTATGTATTTTTTTTAGAGTTTTCTCTCCTAGCAGTGTAGTCCTTACCTAAAGGCATATAAAATTGCAAAGGTCTTGTTTAAAGTATTGTCGTACAGGGGATTTGACTGTTGCCCTGTTAAGAAGTTACCTTGACAAAAGTTCCTTGATACAACCAGCACTTAAGCATTCAGAGATTTTGCCATTGAAAATGAGTGACTGAACAGTACGTAATGATTGGTGATTTTGCTTTGTGCCTTTCGGCACTAAGAAAAGTAAACGAATGTTGGATTCATTGAAAAGAAAAACTCAGAAAAATAATTGGCCCAGTATGTGGCGGTGTACGATAGTGGAAACGCTACGATAAAGAATAATATTTCATTTATAGAGACCCTACTGTTACTAACATGACTAGGTCTCCAAGATTGAGGTGTGCTGGTCATATAGTGTGAAGGAAGGAAAATGGAGCTCCTAAAAATTAATGTTCGAAATCCTGAAGGACACAGAAGATGAGGACAACGAAAGACCAGGTGGATAGATGGAGTAGTGGAGGACACAAAAAGCTTGGGCTGCCAGAACTGGAAAATAATGGCACAAAATAGAGAACAATGGCATTGTTGAGAAAACTAAGGTACATACACACTGAATTGGCGAGCTCAGAAGAATCCAGTTTAAAGTTCATATACATTCCTTAAATAAAATGATAATGCATGGGTTGCTATAAGGAAAAACATGAAAAATCCTAACTACAAAGGATGTGCTTCATTGTGTCTTCTACAATAACTAAAGGATCAGGATATATGCGACAATGATTTCGTAACTTTTACAAATGGTGTATAAGATAAAATCAGTCTGACAGTTATTCGCAAAAGCCTTCGAACTGTTTGTTAATTGATCTGATCTCATGTTTAAGCGCTTTCATCCAGCCCCCAAGTTTCGTTTTTCAGGACCACAGGAAAAAGTCAAACACATGAAAGCTGCTTTGCATTACAAAAATTAACCATCTGATTTGTATGCTGAAATTGAAGAGAAAAACGAATATGATTCAAATGTGGCACTGATCAATGACTTAGGTTCCCCTATGTCAGCATTGTCGTTTAAGATCTGCTCAGTGCTAGACTCAATAGAAAAGCATTGATCTTTCCCTGCTGCTTTTATACATATGTTTTCGAAAATCAGTGTTCACCAAGTGCTACGAGTAGTGGTACTTGGGTACTTGGTATCATTTTCAACAAATCAGAGAACTGAATATTCATTTCGTGTTTTATGCTCATTTGGTGGTTGCCTTAGTTGTACCTCTAGTAATCATTAATAACCTGTATTGTGTAATTCTGATCGAAATGCTTATCATAACGCAATTCTTGAACTGAAGATATGGTGGTCACGACAATTTAAGGGATCTCATGTAAAATATCTCATGTTGAACATTATTCACTATATTAGTCCATGTAAAGGTAATAGGAATAATACAAAATAAGTACGCCACTTTTTACTACGTAAATAAAAGGAGAATGGGACAATATTATTTATGTTATCCTTGGGAAATTTAACTGAATGGTTTTTTAAATACGGGTTCTGCAATTTCCAGTGGAGTAGATGACCTAAAAGTTATCCGAGGTTAAATATTTTTACAATTGCTCTCAACCTTCTTCCGTTCGGTGAAATAAAATTTCAGTATATGTGAGGTTTCCACATGTCACCTGATTAAATCCTTTTCCATTGATTGAAGCAGAAATGTTACTACACTGGCGGAAAGTGAAAAAAGAACACCAAGAACGAATAGGCGGACGATCATGAAATTTACATATGTTAATGGGGTCGAGTTTGCGTAGGTGTGATGTTAATTTCGGGACCAACCAGTTAGCGCTTACACCACAACACGGTATAATATGCGAATTATCGTCGGTGGTATTTAAGGAGTACGGCGAAGTGAATGTAATCAGTCGTCGGCATACGGACACGTGCGAAGACCTTGAAGAAGCAGCAGTGCCTGGACATGGAATACTTGTACGATTTCAGCAGTTATCGGACTTTGAGCAAAGTCGTCTAGTCGGACTCCTCGAGGCCGGGTGGTCGTATCGTCGTTTTGTCGAGCGAATTGGACGGGAAGCATCGGTGGTGGTACGATGGTGGCGTAGATGGTTCGAAGAACATTCCCACACGACAAGACGTTGAACCGGGATTCACAGACGTACTGATGAGCAGACCGATCGACGCATAAGAAGAGCGGCGTTGTCAAGCAGAACATCCCCTGCGACGCAAATCCGAGCAGCCGGTGCACCTGAGGTGACTGTGGGAACAATCCGCAACCGTCCACTGGATGCAAGACTACGTGCACGTGTGCCTCTGGCATGTGTACCTCTGGCTCCAGACTACCGTCAGGAACGGCTGCAGTGGAGTCGCCAACGTCTGCACTGGAGAACGCAATGGCGATCTGTCGTGTTCAGCGATGAAAGCAATTTCTACTTGGGAGCCTCCGATGGGCGTATGCGTGTTTGCATACACACAGGGGAGCGTCTCGACCCTTCTCGCATCCGCCAGCGACACACAGGGCCTACCCCTGGTCTCCTGGTGTGGGGAGCGATTAGCTATCACCCCCATACACAATTAGTGTTTGTACCGGGTACGTTAAACAGCACGTCTTACATCAACAACATCATTCAGCACGTTGTTGTGCCAATTGTAAGGTCGGTCCATTGTGGTGTTTTCCAGCAAGATAACGCACGCCCACACACGACACGTGCAATGCAACATGCACTTCAGGGTGTGAGACAACTTCCATGGCCTGCACGTTTACCGGATTTGTCCCCCATTGAGAACGTGTCGGATTTTATGGGACAACGACTTATCCAGTCTCCACACTTTTCGTTCCGCCCGAGCAGCCATTAGTCGAAGACGACCTCACGTTGCCGTAAAGACCCAGTTTTTTGGCTGACAGTCCAGTCTTTAGAAACTTTAACAACAGCTGCTCTGGAGCATTTCACGAATTCGGCGTTTTCGTTGATACTCGCTTCATGGCTCCAAGCTCCTGTAAGCATCCCACATTTAAAATCCGTTAAATCACATTTTGTACCCATCTCGTCACCCAAAAATCACTTCTACATTTGTCGCAAGCACTAAGCTTTCTCTTTTAATACTAGTCTCGCCCTCTGGTGACAACAGCGCGCAGCCATAGCTCATTTGCATAAAACTGTCAGGTGGTCATAATAAAGTGGCTCCTCAGTGTATGTTCAGTCGTGGTCTGCCTCCTAAACCGAAATAAAAAAGAATATAGGGGTTTAAGGGAAAACTCGATTTCCATTACCGAGTTTTGCGAAACGATGTTCCTTTTTTCAAATTCATTTTCATGTAAAATTTGCCAGTACGTAATATTTCATACTACGGATGTCTTCTGCTAAAAGACGAAAAGTTATTAACTTTAACGACTTAAAAATACACTTCCATGCCTCAAATAAAAAAAAATATACTTGCATTCTAAGGATTTATTGTGACAACTTCTGTATCATATTTCAATACGTGCATGTACAATAACACTTTGGATTAATAAGTAAAAAAAAACAATAACCCAGAAATTGATCGGTATTATCAGTGAAGTTGCCTTATGTGCAATGCAAAACTAATACTGAGATGACACGCAAGCAGTAAGGCATTATATCGGTGTTTCTGGCATCGGCTGAAAGGAATAAACGAAGAAATATGTGGAATTTCTGAATAAAGGTTTTTGAGAACAGTTTACTGACTCCGTTGACGCAGTGGTCCTGTCGCTCGCTACTGACCAATCGTCTGAGACGAGTTTTGTTTCTAATCTCGGATGCCGTATAGATCGTGTGTTTGTCATACGGGACTTGATCTTTCCCTTATATCGTGCCAATAGCATTATGTCAGAAACAGCGGCTTCATGTGGACCATTCAGCTGATCATGATGGTGTTTAAACCTAGAAACAAACATTAAACACATTTCGAATTTCTCCTGTGGAACATTTTTTCACACACTGGCTCATAAAAAAATCATCATTAACTAACATGTGTTAAAAGTAGCACAGCGAACACCCATAGCTTTTATATTCCAAATTTTACAATATAATGTCACAGGGACCACTTTTAATACACAATGTGACATTTGTCTTTGCAAAATTGCTTTAAATTTTCCTAAACCCGATTTACTCTGTTCAGGCATTTCTTCGAAATTTGTTCCAACTAAGATAACGCGGGAAATCATGAAATGATCACTGTCTTCGTTTTCAAACAGCAATTTGATTAGTTAATTTCTAGAACCTGAAATTTCAGCGACTGTAAGAGAAAGCTATGCAGTGTAGAAACGAAAGTTAGTGATACAGTTCGAGGGTTTTTGAACAAATGATCTGATTTTTATGATACTTATAACATCTTAAGCTGTACTCAAGAATTAACGGGTCAAGATCGGATATTACCTTCCACTCCACTTCTTCAATATATACGTCATCCTGTAGCCAGTGGTGTGTGCAAAAACGAACTGTGTAAAATGATTGTTAAATTAATTAGAAGTATTTTGCTCAAAGTCCAACTGTCTGCTGTTTCGTTCGCAATAGATAATGCAATATAAGTACATGTCACATTTCATTATATAAGTTTCCGACTAGCGACCGCGCGCCTTATATGCCTAAATTGCATTTTGAAGATCCAATACGCAATCCGTTGATTTAATTTGGGCATTGTCACAAGATAAAACGAAATTCTTATGGAAAAATAAAAAGAGTAAAACATCAGGTTCAATTTCTTCTAAATGCATGAATACCATACAGATATTAGGGAATATTGATAGAGAGCATCGAATTCCTGTGTTGTGCCCAATTTTCCTCAATACCACATATTTTTGAGAAATAATGTCTCCTACATCAACATTATAAACACATATTAAAAGCTATAGATAAATTCTCTGAACTGCTCTTTCTCTGATCATTTTGCAGTATTATTTAAACAAAAAATTACATGAACCTGTACTAAGACTTTTATTTTAAATTAGTAGCTTTGAAGAGTTTAAGGAAATGGAATTAACTTCCCATATTAAAAGAATCATTTCAAAAGTAGAAGTCAAGCTGATTGGAGCTTTAATGACACTTTTGATAGTCACTGCACTGTAAGCAATCATCCTTTCCTAATTGGGAGACAAGGCGTAAGGCAAACGCACAATAAAATATGGGGGTTTCGGGTTTCGAAAGCTGACCAATAATGGTGTTACATCATGAGTTAGCGCAAAGAGCATTGAGCAACCCGGAAGGCGAGTTTGGCAACAGAGACAGACATTCAAGTTTGACCTACACCAGATTTCTTAACATCCCCAGATTCTGTTCAGAATAGTTGTTGCTTACCATTTACGGCATTGGCCTTACTTCCTGCACCAGTAGACCGAAAGTCAATTTTTTAAGTTGAAATCAACTTGCACAGCGTAATGGTAATATCAGGATTACATATTATACATCAGTTTAAGGAAATTGTATGGTGATTTCAAATATTTTTACAGAATGTTATTGCCAGTAAGAGAAATATAATTACAAGCAAAAATGTGCAAGTGAGGAAACAAAAAGGCAGTACTAAAAAGCATTCGGGCCCCTTTAATCTACTGTACCTTTCTTCGACGTCCGTTAGTGAGATATAAAAATGTAGGTTCGTCTGCCAACTTAGATTGCAGCTGCTTGAAATCAGTTGAGGGAAGTTTATGCAGAATTTCTGGTGATATTTGAATTTCAGAATGTCAAGGACCCGAAAATTGTTCCTTCCCCTTCAAAGCAGGGCAAAAATTATTAATTTGAATTCAGTAGTCGTAATTTTGCTGGTAATAGGGTGTGTGATCGTTTCACTGTATTGCGCACCATTAAAAGAAGGTGCAGAAACTGGATGTGTGGGAAACAGAAAAAAGAACATTTTTGACCGAGGCTGTGTACTGAACGTAATGATCGTCTATTGATTCGTCTTTCCTTAAATTCAAGGTTTAAAACAGCCACTGATTTAAGAAATGAGTGGAAGAATAAAGTAGGCTTTATTGCATCTGCACGTACAGTTTGTTGTGGGCTACAAGGAAATGGACTGACCGTACGAAGTACTGCACGGAAACCTTTCCTCAGTGAATACCCATCGCTTAAAAAATTGCTTGGGCCAAGGCACACAAAACGTGGACTGTTGATGAATGGAAAAATGTTCATTTCAGTGATGAAATAAGTGGTACTACTTCCGATATTACTGAAAATAAGTATGTATGTTGTCGGGCTGGTGAAATATATAAAAATGTAAGGCATGATTCACGCAGCCAACAATCAAGCACCCACCTTTGGTTATGTTATGATCCTGTACTTCAGCACAATACTTTGTCCATCTGCACATTGGTGTAGGCGAATTGAATGAATTGAAATATATATTTATTTTGGAGTCCAAACTGCTACGATCTATAAAAGACATGGGTTTGCAGAATTTTATCTTTCAGGACGATAACGTGCCATGTCATCGGTCAAAGTTGGTTGACGAGTGGTTTAACCGAAAAGCTATAAGAAAACTTCAGTGGCCGGCACAGCCGCCGGATCTTAATCCCATAGAGAATCTGTGAGTGAGATTAAAGCAAAATATCCGTCAACAAGGATCCACATGTATATCAGCATTAATTGAGTGTGAAAGGGCCGTATGGCACCGTGTTAGCACCAATGGACAACAAGAGAAGCTAATGAGTTCCATGAAAAACCGTTGCTCTTCATTACTAAGAAACCATGGTTATTCAATTAAATATTAAAGCATATTTTGCTGGTCGGTAAGTTATTACAAGCTTCAATAATGCACTGTACAGTAATATTACGTTAAACGCAATGTACACTAACTTCACTAATTCCACTATTTTTTGCTTTTTATGACTAGACACTGTACTTTTTGCTTTTAACTTCACTTCTATTATTGGTAATAACATTCTGTAAAAATATTTGAATTCAGCATGAAATCTACTTTCAAATGATGATAACATGTATTTCTGACTTTACCATTACGCTGTATAAGTTGACTTCAAGCATGAAAAATTGACCTTCGGTCTACTAGTGCAGAACGTTTGGCTTTAGCAGCGAATTTAATTTGAAAAACAGAATGTTTTAAACATCCCAGTGGAAAATGAAAAGATAGCAGGATATCACAAAACCTTGGATTCTAAGATGTAGCACAGGAAAATGTCGCGAGTCTCCTCTGACAAGCCTACATTTGATTTTGAAATGCACTTCCCTTCTGTTACTACTCTCCATCAGAAATTATTGGAAAGCGCACAAAGACCTTGTAATGTCTTCTACCTCAAAAAAAATTTGGCTGTTAAATTTATATATTTAATTATAAGAGTAATTTACTGAGAAGCATTTTTTGTATAAATCTAACGCCATTGTGCATATAAATTAGGTGCAAATAATATAACCCAAAGAAATGCGTCATACAAATTAATAAGAATTTCAGATTTATTAAAAAACAATATGTTTGCATGGAATTCTCACATTGGATACATTTTATTCTCATATCACATATTTGAAAAATTATGTTATTCGATTTTAACATTATTCTATTTTTGAAATGCTTAATATTTCTTGGGGAAACCAAACCGATATAAAATTAAGTAAAACGGTGGACTTGCGATAATTCATGCAACCATGCAGCATATTGGTGTAAACGTTATCGTTGGTATTGTGCAAACTATGCAATCCTATAAAGGTTTTGGTACATCATTTTTGTTTTATAAAAACACCGATGATACAGCACGGAATGAGATAATTAGTTTCTTAAGACCTTTATGTGCAGACCAATACACTGAGACATTTCAATGAATCATACATTCAAAGATTCTTCTGGACACCAGTATTGATACCTAATTAAATTTCTTTAAATATTTGAAAATGTAATCAAAGACATCCGTGTGTTATTTGAAAGAATATATTGAATTAATCAGTTTCAATGTGCGAATTGAAAAATTAATTAACCAGTTTTTATAGAAGTGGTTAATTAATTTCTCAGAACCCCTTAACCACACAGGGGCTGAACATTGCTAAAAGAAATATCAATATTTGGTTGTAATTAAATATTAACTGAATGCTCAACATCAGTTACTCAAGCATTTATTTTGGAAAAGGTACACCCACACCAAGCATTAACTCTTGAAAAATACAACTTCCTTCTACCGCTAATAGATTATAAGCATCAGTACATCTGAAAAGAAAAAATTGCGAATTGTTCAGTGAAGCGTAGTTAACACATTTGTATATATATATGCTGCCCTAGATGTCGATCATTGATCATTCTAAATTGCAAGTAAGATATCGCTACTTTGCACTAATGCTTCTAAACATTTTTGTTCAATTAGAAGAAACTTCGATTTCTAGAAAAATCAGATCAGATGTAGAGGATTTTAGGAAGGGAATGTCTGAGCCCAGTTCTTAAACAACCCTTAGAAATAGGAAGCTAGGAGATTTTGGCTAGAGTGCCCGATAGGAAAGTGACATGGAAGAGAGGTCGAAAAAATGAAGAAGCCCTTATATATTACCGGGGGACACTACCCGGGGCTCGACGACTTAATGTGCTCATTCGATGCAGAACTGATATTTAGTGGTTCTTGTGCTCGTACCTGCCTGGGATCAAACCCGAGGTTTTCTCCGTGGAATTCACGAACTTTGACCACTATGCCACCCGCGGCCCAGAATGAGTTCTAGAAGCGAATCGATACCCAAGAACACGAACCACAGGTTCAAACATTGGGGCAACCCCAATCGTTCAGAACCTATCAAACAATTAACGTATCTTGTCCCTAACCTTCGACTAATCGACTGAATCTAGGTTAGGCCACAGCTTTCTCAGTCGGTAAAAAGACGTAGCGCTTTAGGTCCAACCGCCTTTAGAAAGGAGGAAGACGCAGGTGCTCCACAGGAAAGATCAGTATGAAAAAGAGGTGAAGAGAGGAGTGAGAGTTTATGCGTTGCTAGAGCGGAAGGCTAAGCGATGAAGAAATCATTTCGAAAGCAATTTCTCTGCCTTTGCTTTGATTGGAGTATTCTCGCTGCGTTGTTGTATTGAATTAATGGGTGTAACATAATTTGAAGTAATTTATTTTTCAGTGGAGGAAACTTGTATGAATTTATGTACCTTGCCACTTTGTGAAAGAGTTCAAAATTAATCGTACCTGAAACAGGGTATATATGTCGTCTTGCAAAAACTGCTTGAATACATATGTCAGTTGAATTGTTCATTTACACTGATACAATTTATTTAATTTATCGTATTTATCGTATTTGTCGTATTTGACGTATTTGATCTGTTTACGGAGGTCAAAGAAACACAGAGAGAAATTAACAGTATATTTTATTAAATCAGTAGTCACTGTTTAGTGGCCATCAGTTTCTTTATAATCCAAAATTCATTTTATTCTTGTTAGTTGCATTTAATGGATACTTCAACTTTACGTTCTTTATTATTAACAGTGATATGATGTGGTATTTCTTTTTCCAAGGAATAAAAGGTCATACAAGTTCTTGGTTTGTCGCTGCTATACCATTATAATCTTTCAATATATGACACTTGCAAGTTCATTTTGTAATAAAAGTGCTCAAATCTGTCTGTAATTGTTGTTGAGAGCGGCATATCTCGGATTACATATTTGATATTTCGTTTGGTGTAAGAATTACTTCATTATCAAAAATCTCATCAATTTTCCTTTTAAAACTGTTTTAGAAATCTTCTTTGGAGATTGCTGATTTAATTGTATTTTTGATCGTTTCTGCTTGAAATTAATTTATTTTTCAAGTTTTTTTACTTACTTCAGCATGAAACTCCGCACGCTCTATTGTAAGCTGGTTGTAGATAGTCTCAGTGACTTCATTTTGTAGGGGTTGGAGTCTAGAAATATAGCTTGTATTACCAATATTTTGGGATAGCATCACTTTTTGTCTAATAGAGCTCTTTTTCATAATAATTGCTTTCTTATTAGATCTTTTATTCGTTCTAATTGAAGGTTGAGTAATGCCCAATTGGAAGCATCTATCATCAGTTGTTTTTTGAAGTCGTTTTACCATATGTATAAGTCTACTATATTTTTGAGATTGTTCAGTAGAATAATTCATAGCTGTTCTAACTTCCTCATTGGGATGCATTTTGATTTTTCACAGACGTTTTGCAAATGTTCAAAATGAATTCATCAACACAGCGAATATTGCATGTATTTATAAGTTTAAACACGTTAGTCTTGTGTTTTGATGTAAGGATTTGCTGCATTACACTATTTTGAAATGTTTGTAATTTATTTAGTTGTGCTTGAGAGCAGTGACCCCAAATAGCAGCACCGTATGTAATTATCGGTAGCATATAGTCATTCCATATAAATATCTTGTTTTTTAGACTCAGTTTGCAATTTATTGTTTTTATTTTTAAAAGATCTTATAATTTTCAAGAATGACGGCTTGTTGTTCGGGTTAAGTTATTCCGTAAGTTCATTCCATGTTTTTTTAATGTGCTTACTAATGAACTTGTTTTTTTTATATTATTTAAACGTTAGTTATTCTCTTTTTTAGCACTTGTTCTATGCTTAATCCAAAACTTTCTAGCTAGGTTTTTTACGAGTAATTACTTTTTTGATATTTTCTTTAATGCAATTGGTGAATTCTGAATCAGTTTATTTGACTCCTTAGGATTAGAACAATCTGTTAATTGTAGAGGAGTGCATTCACCTTTTTTATGAGTGAATTTTCCGAGATTTACATTGATGTTGCTGTTTTCAACCAACTTCTGTTGCGTATGAATCTGTAATAATACTGGGAAATGGTCGGATGAACCTGCATTAAGTGTGCGACAGTCTTCTGCATAATTAGCATCTTTGCAAAGCGCAAGATCGAGATGTCTGCGGCTTCCATCACTACATAAAACTGTAGGTTCATAGGGTACACAGTTTCAAGGTTATTATTTAAGGCGAGTTTTTGAGATCGGTGATAAGACCTTCAGCAGGTAGAACACAAAAAGGTGCCCGCAGGGCTCTTGCTCAGGCCCCTTGTTGTAGAACGTGGTGGCAGACACGGCAGTTGCGCTTCCGGTAGAAGACGGGATGCAGGTACAGGCCTACGCAGATGTCCTCATACTTGTGGTATCCGCATCTGCTAGGCACGTGATTGAGCAGAAGGTACACACCGCTCTCGCACAGTTCGATAATTGGAGCAAGGAGTGTAAGCTTTTCTTCGCTCCAGAAAAGACGACACTATTGCTCATATCAAAGAAGGGGAAACTGGTCACTCCCGGGAAGTGTCGCTTCAATGGGCATAATATTAAAGTTGTGAGGGAGATGCGGTACCTAGGAGTCATGCTATATACCAGGCTTTCGGGGCTCCCTCACCTTCGTTTTTTGAAGGAAAGACGTACCAGCATTCTTAATAAGATCAATGGGATGCGGTTGACTGGGCCAGATGAAAGGGTACTCTATAAACGTGGGATTGAGCGCATGCTAACATATGCGTATTCCGCCTGGTGGTTGGACACGGTTCGAATGCGAAATGGTATAAATCAAATTCAGCGCAGAACGCTCCTGGGCATCACGAGGTGTTTCCTCACGACCTCCACGGAAGTGCTGCACGTGCTGGCTGAGTGTGAACCGGCAGACTTGGTATTAGCGAGGGAATCGGCAATGCAGACCCTCCACTACGGGATGACGTGTCTCTCCTCGGACACCAGTACAGGTCGTCCGTGGTGGAACTACTGAGAATTGACTGGGCTTGCCACTCAGCTAATGAGCTATGTCTGACCGGGGACAAAGCACTCCTCACAGGTCAAGGGAAGGAACTGTTCACGGACGGTTCCATAATAGGTGGTAGTGTTGGCGCAGAGGTCTGCGTGTTCTTGGATGGCAACGAGTCACACGCGGAACGAGTGAAACTATCGCCCAACTCTTCCGTCTTCAAAGCAGAATTGTTGGCGATCAGGGAGGCGCTGCGATGGGAGCTCTCTATCAAAAGCGAAGGGGCTTGAATCATATTCTCTGATAGCCAAACGGCCCTGAAAGCGTTTGGTCAGTTCGGGAGTAAGACCCCCTCTGTCAGGGAAATAAAAGCGCTACTAAAGACTGCGGGAAGTATAATGGTTGCATTCCAGTGGACCCGAAGCCATGTCGGTACAGTTGGAAAGGAACAGGCAGACCAGCTAGCGAAGGAAGCTGCTGGAAAAGAGGGAGTAGATTTTCAGATGCAAACACCGTTGCACAGCGTGCGGACACAACTGAAAAAAAGCCTCATTAGTGGAGTGGCGACAGAGATGGGACAGAAGGGGACGCGGGCAGGAGAACATGCAGTATTTTCCCCAGAGTCTCGATCAGGCGCACTAAAAGTAATGGGTTCCTCAACCAGGTACTTACCGGCCATGGTATCTCGCCGGAGAACTTCCGCAGATTAGCGGTTAGGGAGCGAGTGTGCATATGTCGTTCCCAGACTGCTGATGTCGCACACACGATTCTTGAATGTGCTTCTCTATCAGGTAAGAGAACAATTTTGGTGCCAGAATCGGCAAAGACGAGGGACCTCTCGATCCTGCTTGCGTACCCAGGAGCGCGACAGGGGATCATCGAGTTGGTCAAGCATCTCATAGGGAAACAGACGATCTACCTAATTGAGGGGTGACCGCAGAAGATAGAAGAGGGATGAAGACGGGGAAGAGGAACTGATGACTCGATCCCAGAGTCATCACCTCAGAACTGGCCCTAGTCCTGCAGCAGTGTAAGTATGAGTGTAAATAGTTTCAATGCTATTTTGGCGTGAGAGGGCTCATTGAATAAAGGATTAATTTCCCTCGGAAAGATAAGTTTCTCAGTGTATAAATGTGCATGTACCTATTTATGTTTGTTTGAATAAAGTGCAGTCGCCCCAAACTGTTCGCGCTTGCGATCGACTCTCCCAGACAGAGATAGATATATTTTCTAGGCCCTGCCCAAATGGCACGCACACACGGGTCATGACGGAGAGGGGAGAAGTGCCGGCCCACGGGGGCAGCAGCAAGCTGCGGTTCTACGGACCGATCCTGTCCGAGTGGAGGACTGTTGGATCCTGGAAAGATTACACGCAACGCCGTCACTTTTAAGTTCGAGAGAGTTTGTTTAACCCTGTGGAGTCCGCAATTGGACGGTACAGGTTAATGGTCATCAGCTAGTCCTTACATTTTTAAAAAATATCGTTTTATACAGATATTAAAGAACCAAATCAATATGATTTGCTCAATGTTGTATTAGTAACTGACGAGAGCATAATAACCGAATATTTCATGGACCACTACTGGATGCCCTGCACAAAAAGCTGAGGGATTGAAATCAATGCAGCATTTAGATACTTATGTAATCTCTTGTGATAAGCGTATACAGTAATACTCCGAAACTAGCCTGCATCTGTTGCTTAAAATACACTATTCGACATAGAAATTGACCGCACATTAGTAAATATGCTACACACATGCAAATCGTCGGTAAGGTGAACCAACTTCAGATATACAAATGATGTTCATCCGCAGCAGATGACGTCACACGCTTCTGAGATAAAGGTGCCAGCAGCAAAAGGGAAGTGTCGCGGACGTTTCAGATTTGTTGTTTCTGATTGGAAACTTTCCAGATGAGGCGGGAAATTTTGGGTATACGTCGTCGGCAAGTTTATCGCCATTTGGATGCGTTTTCGAGAGAAAGAATGGAAGTCCTTTGTGAAGCGGGCTCGTCTACACGTCGTATCGCACCGCGTGTGCAATGAGATGCACGACATGTTAGACGCTGTTGGGACCAGCGGCTACAAGAAAATTTGTAAGTGCGTGTTAGTGGCAGTGGAGCAATCCGACATATGTCAGCACTCCTGGACATGCTGATTGTTCGACGCGCTCATTCGTTATAGAAAGCACTGCAGCCAATATTCGACGTGATGTGTCATCGGCGATAGACGTTGCCGATAACCCGAACCCGAACCCTAACAACCCAAACTCTAAACCGAAGGTTACATGTGGCAAACCTACGCAGTAGGTAACAGTTACGCCGATTGCCATTAACGATCAGGCATCGCAAAGCTCGACGTGCTTGATGCCGAAGTCATGCACACTGGGGCAACAAATTGACAACTATGGTCTTCAGTGATGAACCTCGTTTCTGTCTGGGTGCTGACGGTCCGTAAGTATTTGCCTGGCTACACCCTGGTGAGAGGACGAATTCTGGTTTGTTTCGCGATCGCCACATCACCTGTCAGCTAGGCATCATGATATGGAGGGATGACAGCAGGTCACCTCTTGTCCGGATTATGGGGACACTGACAGTTGAACGATAAGTTAGCATGGTTCTGCAGCCCATTTTGACACCGTTTCTGAATAGCCTATAGTACTCCTATTCTCAGCTATATAACGCCCGTGTACACACCACTCGGGTGTCAAGAGAATGTCTGCCCCAAGTGCAAACACTACCATGGTCAGCAAGATCGACCGATTTATCCCCAATCGATAACCAGTAGGACCACATGGGACGTCGTTTGCAATCGAATCGGCTTACGCACGATCTCGATGAGTTATGAGAACAAGTAAAATATGCCTTAGTGTTACATACTTTAGGACCATATCCGCCGATTGCATATCTCATTGTCACGCCGTATTGTTGCCTGTATTGCCGTTCGGGAATGTACAACCATTTACAAAGGTCTACCCATTGTCCTGCAGTATCTCATCTGATATACATTGCACGTGGCTGAAAATGACATCAAAGTAAACCCTTTAGTATTCCTTTTTGCATGTTCATTTTCACCGCTCTATCCCCAGTCATCCTTGGTGGGATAACTTCTGTGTCGCTTAGTGTATATTAAACGGATAAAAACAGCTCGTAACATGAAATTTTTGGGAGAATCAGATAAAAACTTTCCTCTGACAACAATGTGTTCTGCCCTGTTGATTGTCGTATGTCAAAAGATATTTCGTAATATGTCTGTACTTGTTAGGAATATTACACCACCATTTTCTTTGAATGGGAATGAAATCTCTACCGCTTGGCCCATTAATAAAGAACACAGCATGAAAAGTCAAAGTATTTTCTTCATATTAGTATAATCATGTATATACTCTTTAAAGTTACCAAAAAAGTATGAAAAAATGTAAGATGAAGTACTACGAAAGATTTTCAAAATTAATTTCTGGAGTTCTTTTGAAAATCGTCAGTAAGAAATTAATTTTGAATCATCCTACATTTTTTCATACTTTTCTTAGTAACTCCGGCATTGCCTGAAAAGGGAGCAGCTCCAAAGTGGGTAGAAAGAGAAAACACCATTGAGGAGCAGGAAGCACTGTTCCTCCTAACCTAGAGCTAGGTATCTGAGTTTCAATCTCAACTTAAGCTCCTCAATTTCACAGTAAACTGCAGTTCTCCGATAAACATTTATGTATCACTGAAAAGAAATTTTAATTGTAAGTTTTCCATTATTACGTTTATACCAATAGATCTCAAAATTAATTAAAACTGTATAATTTTAATATTTTAAATTAAATCCTTAAATTTAAATACAATAGTTATGAACTAAGATTCACATGATTTTTCTTCTTGTTTCCATTTTTTTTTCTTATTTTCTTCTTTCTTTAAATTAAAACACTACAGTTAATTCACCAAATGTACGCACACACCATTATTCAATGCTTAGGTATTATGACACGCATTTATTATGAGCAAAGTATTAAATGGGTCATTTCTTGTTGTTATATTTTATTTTATTTGACTATTTTATTTTAAGATTAAGATTAATAGCTGTAAACAATTATTGTTATTAAAGAAAATTCATATTATTAGATAATGCTATAGTTTAGACATAAAATTAATCTCCAAGGAAAATTTAAATTATTTTGTGATTCAGTGATTATTTTTCTCCATCTGATCCATCTTTGATTAAATTGCTGCTGATGCAGCTTTCTCCGCTCTTTTGTACTCTGTTATATATCATGCTCATTACGTTCCGTATCACTTGCAACGTACTTTCCTTCTTTTTTCATTGTGTGTGCTAAAACAAAGATAGTTAAATGTTCTACTTTATTTTCGTATAAAATAATTTCAAGTGTAGGTGAAAATACCCGCAGAAGTAAGAAATGGAAATCAAAGAGTATGCAAATAAGAAAGGATCAAAATTTGATATTTTATTAAATAACTAAATCTGTTAAAAGGAAACATATATACTGTTCTACGAGTTTTGTGTTTCTCACTAACTCCGCTGAAGGTGCAGAACAGAATAAAATGGATAAAGAACAATCATTGTCAGAGCAGAACCTCCTAAATATTCCATTGCACTAAATTGTTGTTCGTTCAGTCTAAAGCTTCCGAAAGCGAAGAATTTATTTTTAATACGACCGTAGAAAAGTTTCATTACAATTTTCAACGATTTGGAAATTGCGTTCTTCCTTTTTTTGTTTCTCCTTATATTTAAACTTTCTCTCTTTTCGTTTTATTCGACAGTTTGGCATACCTTGTCTAATGGCATAAGAAAGAAAGATAGAGAAATACCTTTTGGAAAGGTAATCCAGAAACCTCAAAAATGCAATGCTTATTTTATTCGGAGAGACAAAGTAGTATTGGGCAACACGGGACTTAATATACAAATATGGTGATTGTGTTTCAAAAACTTCTATTCAATTGCTCGAAAGTGTGAGCAAAAGAACAAATGGTTCACTAATCTGGCATGTTTATAAAATGAACCCAGTGAACTTATTTGCTCCTACTTATCCCGCTAACACCATGTGAGTGCGTAGAATAGACCACTGGAAAGAACAGGCCTTAAAACGAACGGCTATCACCAAGGTCATGTGATCAACTTTGTCCCAGTTGCCAGCTTATTATTTGTTGTTATTCATGTCTTTTTACGATTGCAAGAAATTATGTGTATAACTGCCGCAGTTGTAGTAATCTAAACAAAACAAAAAAATAATATTACACCAACTTATATTTTTTACACAAACCTGACAGAAGAGCAAGCCAGTTTTAACTGCAAAACATAATGCAACAAGGGTTTTTAAGAGACTTTAATCACAAGAATAATAACGGTATTCATTTTCCGGTAAAAACTTGGAGAAATGTTACAAAACTGAGACCCTTTTGGTTGCATGACAACCGTTCGTTTCAGAGCCTCCTGTTTCCAGTGGGTTATGATTGCGTATCATGTGACGCATACGTTTTTCAGTGTTTCTTCCTTAAATAACTCTAAAAAGCATAATTTCAGCTTTGGATCAGAGAAAAATTATATACTCGTATTATTCAGTAAAACATTTTATTTGTCACGAGTATCTTGATATACTTTCTGGTGGGATGGAAAAGTAAACTACATAACGATCATTCCGGCAGACAGAATACACACAAATGATGCATCGAACCCGATGCATAACTTTATCCAAAATCCAGATTCAGCCATGTTTATTCTTCTATGCCGCAACGACGCTACATGAGCTACATTCCCTACATAAGATATATTTCGTATCAACTCAAGAACGCGCTTACGAGGAGGAATTTTGGTGTATGACAAGCCTCCGTTCTCCCTTAAAAAGGCAGGTTCTTATGATATCCCACTGCATCAGCATGTCACCTCTAAACTACAATACAATGGAATGACCATGTATTCGTTTAGAATAGTGATTACCAAACTGTGGTTCCCTAAATTTTCTATGGAAAATCTCTATTTGTAACACGCAAGTAATGCTACTTTAAGATAAGTGGTGCGTGCAAAGGTCTACCGCGATGCTGCTCGTTCCATCAAGGTCAAATGCGCTGTTAACATAACTATCTTACCGTTATGATGTAATCCCTGCAGTTGCAGAACGAAGTTATGGTGACGCAACCAAGGATCCTCCGCGGAAATCACTTGAACAGCGCAGTGGGGCCAAACGTCTCTCCAAAAGCAAGAAGTGCGGAACTAGAGATTTCAGCCGGCGATAGCGAGAAGTGGTGCTGCAGTGATGTTGTCACAGCCGGTGACGGTGACATTCGTATCAGTGACAAAACATCAGTGACGCGATTTCCGACCGATCTGTAGTACTACGCACCCTTTTGAGTTCGGCAGTTAGTTATTCTTATGAGTTTTCTGTGTATGTTGGGTTTACATACCTGTTGTGTGCCATTGACATTATTATTGCGTTATTTGTAATGCACATTCAGAACGGATCGGTGGTTTATTGAAACGTAATATAAGTTAAATAGATACAACTAGAAAAGGGATTGCAGATACCAAAATCATTGACGATCGTTTCCAAGTCAGATTTTCTGTTATCGACAAAAAACAAAGAGATGTTTAAACAGAAAAAATGATGATTACCAGAAAATGGGATTTTATTGGACCCGTGACCAACCTACACCTAACCTTTTGTGTTTTGTGTTATGACAGTTTTTCTAACGACGCGATAAAATCTTCAACACTTTTACGGCATTTAAAAAAAATCATGCAGATTTAGCCCATAAACCAGCTGAATGATTTCAAAACAAAAGTAAAGTGATGCTGCCACAAAAGAGAAGCCTTTATTTTCAAATACGAAATTAAGCTAAAAGATTTCTAGGCCGTGATGTTAATATAACAACAATTAGGGACAGAAACAATGGCTTTATAAGGAAATTTAGATTCTGGTCCATTGCACTTGCAAAACAGAAACTGGATTTATTCCAATGTGTTGCGTTAATCACGGAGTGCAGCTACCGATCCTATGACATATTTTAAGCTTTGATTTTCAAAATGGATGAAACTAAGCTTGCAAAATTTAAAACAAGAGCTCTTAGAATATTTTTTGAAGAAAGTCGGAACAGCAACGATGATTGCACTAGGATACTGAATCCGTTCTTGGAAAACTCCATAAAGTTGGCAACAATTCCAACAACAATGGAAGAAAACTGATTGAAATATCTGCAAGTGAAATGTTGAAACTTAAGATTTTCTCTCAGAGTGTAAGTCAGATTTAGATAAAAAGAAAGGAAGAATTCTCCGTGCTTGCAACCGAGGTTTTAAAATATTGGTACCATTGTATTGCCGCGTTTATGCGAGCTATGTTTGTCGCCTGTGGCGGCAATTAAAACGAAAAACCGAAATGAACTTGAACTTCAAAATTATTTAACCGTAACTGTGTCTAATAGGGAGTTCAGATTTGAGAATATGGTTTCCAAAAAATAAGCACATGCATCACACTGTCTAAGCATTGCTTGGTTTTCTTCTGTTTGTTTCTTTGATAACGTTATTCCATTGAAATTCATTAAATAATTAAGTAGATATTTTTAACGGAGTATGTTTTTACCTATGGGGAATTTTCTTACCTTTGCACCACGATAAATCTATGGCAACCCTATGGAGGTCGCGACCTACACTTTGGGAAAGACTACTGTAGAACATTACAGCAAAAGTTCAGATAGTGGTGTACATTTCTTGCGGGGGGACTGCTGCAAAGAATGGGAGGTGGAAGTGATGACTATTGGCATTGTGTTTCGTTTTTTATTTATCACTTAAAAATAGGCTAGGTCAAAATTGTTGTTTATCTTTCAGGTACTTTTCTTGCTTTTCCTAACTTTTATTTTTTTTTAGTAATTTTTATGGGAACTTTTATTAGTTTTTTTCCGAAGGCATGAGTTCAGTGAATTATTTAATGTTCTCTATTTCATTAAAGTACATGAGTAAAATTAAAATATTTAGGGTTATAGTTAAGGCTTGTTCCTGATCGTGTTATGAGAGAAAAGTAATTCTCCTGCAAAGAAAAATATTGAGAAAGTAAGAACCTAACAATGAAAAACAGTATTCGCCGAACGAAAGATTCCTACGTAAGGACAGTTCAAACTGAATTTACAGTATCGCATTCCCAGATAAATGTTGCAGGTTCCAAGTCATTGAGGAGCTCTAATAATCCCTACGGGTCCACCTTCCAACTCTGTGTGGAAAGATTTACTTCTTGTTTTTCCGATGAGAAAAAACTTTATCAAGTTTTTCATATTACATATGCGGAATTTCTTGATACATCGCAGTTAATATCTAATTTTATATTTCATTGTATACATTCGGAATAAAACAATGAATTTTTTTTTTAATCCGTTTAAATATATGAGCATAAAATTATGGTAAATCGTAGAAAATAAACCTGAATCTCGCAACTGTCAAATAGAAATGAATAGATATGTTTGCAATGCCATGTCTGTCTTTGGCTACAAGAGCCGTTATCAGCGACAGTTGTGTCAAGAGTTCACTTAAGCAACTTTCGGTACGATCATACACAGCAATTCCGCTGCTGTTGAGAGCTGCTCTTGACGGTTAAAGAAGTAATTATCCTGCATTACCCTTGTTATGTCTAGCTCGCAATCTCATTCTGCTTTAACCTGGCTAAATGGTGAAGGCGTTGAACGAGGGCATTTACATTCTTGCATTCACATTCGCATATCACAAGAACCAAGCAGGATCGATTGGTGTTTCTTAAGAATCCCTTTTTCATGTTCTTGTTCTCATATTCGTATTCAGCAGGAACCATGCCAGGTAGCTAAAATGTTGAACATGGGTTCTTTCAGTAATCTCTTTCCGTGGTATCAGGCTAGATCTCATTGTGTTGAACCGAGCAGATTATGTTCTCTTTCTCATATTCCCATTCCGCCAGAATCACCAGCAATGGCGAGGCTGTGAACAACTAAATTGTGTGTGTCCTTTTTCTCGACAAAAGCCACTTGTCCATACCGTCTTCTCGCATTCATGAGATATTGAGTTGCATGTATTTGTGGTGACATTTTCTTAAAATGAAGAAAAAAAGATATGCAGACCTTAAAATTTTAAAATTTTTAAGTTTTATAAACGTCCGAAATACGAAAAGAAAAAGAAAACTGTGCTTTTCTCTGTGTGAAGAGCAGTAAGTTTGTATAAGCAGTGGGTAGCATAACATTACCTTTGAAATTTCCCATCTTATTCATTAGCTGCAGCTTCCTTGGAATGATGAAGGGAAAAGGGTGAACGGTCGCAAATTTTAAAACAAAGTTCGTTGTGATGGCTATACGGTTGTTTTTTACAGGAATACGTTTTCGATAATAAGAATCATCGTAACTTGCTTAACTCCAAGGCAGCGGATGGATAATTGTGTTGATGCTGCCAACATTTCGAATCTCAATGAAAGCCGTAGTGGCAGCCATTTAATAATGGTTATTATCGGTTTGTTTTTATTTCATTGTAGTTTCTAATTCTTACTAGAGTTAGTTACCTAATTTTAGTAGTCGCTGTACATTATTTGTGTTTTACGGTGATGTTTCGTGCGAAAGGCAAGCAGAAAGAAACTGTTTATTAAAAACTAAATCATACTTGTTCTGAGAGACAATATCACGGCGTTATCTTCGTTAACTACACTGGTGTCCAAAAGTATCGTGACATATACAAATTCAAGAATATGTACGTATTAGTAAACGAAACATCTTGCATTGTATATATATGAAATCATGGTCAAGGCACTGCAATACCGTTAGATTTTGTATTGTACACTGACAGAAAAAAATCCCAACCCCATGAAGGGGTTGTGTTAGTAAAACGACAGTTGGTAGGCGGTGAGAGTACGTCTGTAAGATGACGTCTATGGAAATTTCGCGCTCGGCGCTTACGTCTGGCTCTAGTAGCGCCCCTCGGAACATGCAAACCAGGTTTGCTGTAAATACGCGCTGCAACGTTCGTGAGCGTTAGTTACCGTTGAGATTCGACGTAGGGTGTTGATGTTAGTCAAGAATTTCTTTAAGAAGACAAAGAAGCCATTATCAACAGCTCACGGACGAGGTCGTGTAATAGGGCTACGAGAAGGTGGATTTTCGTTCCACAATATTGCAGAACGACTTGGCAGGAATGTAGCCACTCTGCATGATTGTTGGCAGCGGTGGTCAAGGGTAGGTACTGCCTCAATAAGACTGGGTTCCAGCAGGCCACGCGGCACTACTGAGAGGGAAGGCCGCCGTGTACGGCGTATGGCCGTGGCGCATCGTACCACGTCTGCGGCAGCAATTCGAGCTGCAGTTGCCAACACAGTGACACAACAAACTGTTACAAATCGGTTACTTGAAGGAAAGCTCCGAGCCAGACGCCCTGTAGCGTGCATTCCACTTATTTCAAACCACTGCCATTTGCGACGTCAGTGGTGTCAAGCTAGAGCTCATTGGAGGACGGAGTGGAGATCTGTGGTGTTTTTCGATGAAAATCGGTTCTGCCTGGGTGCCAGTGATGGCCGTATGTTAGTTAGAAGGAGACCAGGTGAGCGCCTGCAACCAACCTGTCTGCGGCCGAGACACACTGGACCTACACCCAGAGTTATAGTCTAGAGAGCAATTTCCTATGACAGCAATTTCCTATGACATTTCCTATGACAATTTCCTATCCACGCACCCTGACGGCACAGTTGTACGTCGGTCTGGTGATTCAACCTGTTGTGCTGCCATTCATGAACATCATTCTAGGGGGTGTTTTCCAACAGGATAACGCTCGTCCGTATACCGCTGTTGTAACCCAACATGCTCTACAGGGTGTCGACATGTTGCCGTGGCCTGCTAGATCACCAGACCTTTCACCAATCGAGCACGTATGGGACATCATTGGACGACAATTCCGGCGTCACCCCCAGCCAGCATTAACTGTCCCTGTATTGACCGACCAAGTGCAACAGGCATGGAACTCCATCTCACAAACTGACATCCAGCACCTGTACGACACAATGCATGAACGTTTGCGTGCTTGCATTTAACATTCTGGCGGTACACCGGTTATTAATGTACCAGCATCTCACATTTAAAATAACTCTTCTCGCGCTTACATTAAGCTGTGATCTTGAAACCTTAATCGATTAAATATGTTACCTATACAAAGGTATTGCCGCCATGTCATTCCTCTACAACTATTTTCTCGTGGTGTTGGGATATTTTTTTCTGTCAGTGTATATAAGAAATCATTCTAAAGGCGCAAAAATATCGATTTTAGACAAAATGAATATTTGCTGATATTCTTGGCCATTATGCAAGAATTCCTATTTCAAGGTGTTCCTCTAACTTATTGAAGCTCGAAGAACAATGTCTTTAAAAATAATCTTCAAATGTGTATCATAAGCGCGAACGAAGAGTATTGTCTAAAAACACTAGAACGATAACGCAGATGCACTTTAAAGTAACTTTTGAACTGATACCTTGGAGATTCATTAGTGTCTCCTGTGTGTTTTGAAAGAAGAAGAAAATATCGTAGTTTGAAATGCTCTTATGGGGTTGCCCAGATGCAGTCAGCAATGTTACATCAATCAGTTGAAAAAATACGATTGTCATTAATCGAAAACGCATTTTCACAAATATGTCACTAAATTACTTTAAAAATCACTTATGTATATATTGGAATCCGAAATTATTTTCCCTTCTTGGCCGGAAACGCAAGGAATGAAAGTTTAAGCGATTATTTAATCGCCAGAATTAGACCATGCTCTTGGTATTGAAAGCTGAAGTAAAATGAAAGGCACTATTCAAATTGCTCAAGTTTTAGCATTTCTTTTGAAACAAAAGCATGTGCTTATGTCTGTCCGAATGTCATCATGCCTGTCTGTCTGTGGACACCGTATCTGCAACGTTCCGGTTTGAAAATTTCTTTTTCCATTGCGAAAGCTTAAAATCTGAAAACAGTGAAACTTGCATAGCGGGTTTTTCACAAGCATAAGCTCGCCGCTAGAATGCGGTAAATGTAAATGTTCTCAATTTAAATTGCTACACCGAACAGAAGAGCACCTTCAAAATTTGTTGTTTCGATCCCGTGCATCCCCAAAATATCTTATTTTATTAAAAATCACTTTGAGAAGAAAGGATTGGATGTCGTCCTAAAAGCTTCTAAACCCATGGCAACCGTCCTCAGCACAGCAAGAGGTAGTTGTACCTTGAAGCTCAAAGTTGCGGGCATCTATTGCCTCCCATTTTTATATCCTGACTCTTCTACTAAATTTTACGTAGGTCTCACAATAAGGTCATTTAAGGAGAGAATGAATGAGCACAAGACGGACGTTGCACAAAGGAAGCTTTCCTAATCCCTTGTCAAAGAAGTTGCTAAGCATTAGGCTCAACCCCAATGGCAGAATATCCCGAAGATCGCCCCATATGGAGACGCAAGAACAGCTGCCATAAGGGAAACAGTTGAGATATTAACGCGGCAAAATGTATGCAACACAGATGTCTCTTTCGAACTACTGATAGCTTGGAACCATCTGCTAGGCATCGCAAGATGGACTTCATGATCCTAGTTTCTTCCTAAAGTTTACATTTTTTGCTTTTGCATTAACTTTTAAGATATTGTATTCACCATGTTCCGTGGTTATTTATGCGCGCTGTCTTCACGCATGATTTCATTTGTCATATTAGAATTAACGTTCTGTTTACAATTTTGATTCTGTATTATCTATGTAACCATCTGATGAAGCCGTCCGTTGACGGAGAAAACTTGCGGATTGAAATTCGTGTGATTTCTTACTTTGACACCAATAAATCGGATCATTATATTTATTTTTATTTTTCTGGAGTTAGCGTCCCACAATCTATAAAAGTGTTATTTTTGTCAAATACTACCTTTCACCGTTATTATTCCCAAAATAATACACAATTTCGCTACTAGGGTCGTTGACGTTTTATCTGTTTTTCGTATTACGTGAGTTTTAAAAACTTCTTTCAACATCGAATGTCATTAACCTTGTGCAACACTTAAGTTTAGTATATGAGGAGCTATTACACTGCTGTAGGCCAAGTGATGTTTTCGTGCTTTTGTTTGTACAAAACATCTCCGCTTCCAAACTCCCAAAAGAGAGATTTCTGCTTTACCATATGACATTCGCTACAATAAAGATGTAGAGCATTTCCCTCTTTAAGTAATCCGCATATTTCCTACTAGGTAACGTGAGGGTCATTTTTATTACGCTTTCTCTGCTTCGGGAGACGTATTTGAAAAGTCTCTTTTCTGTTGCCTGGCATTTGCGGATGTTACTTTCTTTCCAATCCGCAATATATCCTTTTTCAGGCTTTTAACTGTGATGAGAAAGGGGGGTCTAAATGAGAGAAAGGAATTCAGAAATTAAAAGCATGAGGTTTCAATACATTAATCTAACACAAAGAAAACAGAAAAAAATAAAACCATATCTCGACTACAATCTTACTTCGTATTGATGAAAATGATGTGCCGAGAAAAAAACAACAACAAACACTTACAAAACAACGGCTAACATTTTCATGTGCTATAGACATAAAATAGGGCGCTACAATGCAAATTTACTTCAAATAAAAGGTTTATACAAAATTGACATACCAAAATACACCATTGCTTCAGAATACGATTTTCCTTTAATATGCGAAGGTTGTCCATCGTGATTATACAAAGTCGATCGGCTGGGAAAATATTTCCCCTTTCGTCTACCTCTTTTATTTCATCTGAAACTCTTCGTAAAAGGGACAAAACAAAAGAATAGCTACATGAATGTTTTATCAAATTGATGTTTTTCCTCCAACAATTGTTTTTACGACGAAAAAACAATTGATAAACAATTCGATGTTTTTCCTCGAACAATTGTTTTTTAACAATTGTTTTTACGACAAAATTAAGTATGAAAGTTATCCTTTCATACTTAATTTTGTTTTATAATTTTTCTGCATTTTCAAGCCCTGATATATCGTTATGGCGTGAACGTTAAATAGTGCATACGTTGGACGACACCAATACAATAACTATTTTCGTTTATATTAAAATCATATTTTCTGATCAACGCTTTTACTTCCAGTGGATGATAGTTTAATTATTTTCACCGCAGATGAATCTACAGGACATAACAGAGTTATACATAAGTTGTTTGAAAAGTAGATTGTGTTCAAAACTGCATGCATTAAGTTTTATTTTTTTTTTGTTTTCTTTATTGTAATTTCTAGGTAGTTCAGCAAATGTGATGAAGGTGTACATATCCGATTCCACGGTCCCTGCCTACAACATGGCACAAGCTACTGGAACAACTATTTGCGACAGTACACTTCTTGAGAAAGGGCATATCCTTGGATATCATTCTGGGTTAACCGTACACAAGCAATACATCCCGCATGGCAATGCCAGTCGATTACTGCATTATATGTACTTCGCTTGCTGTTCTCGAACAACAAACAAGGGAAGAGGTGCATGTGTAATAACGAAACATGCTGCCCATTCTTTCCTTCGGATGGATGTCCTTTTGTGCGTTTCTAAGGGAATAGTGTCAGAGTGACCGCACTTCTCCTTCAGTCAATTTGGGGGTGTAATGTGTGAAGGTGTGGAGCTGTTTCTGCTGGAAAGGGACGGTTCTTTGTTTGTAGTGCTCTCCAAAATTACGAAGCAGGATATGAAGAAGTTTCCTACAATTCCACATCATCCACACTGGTACTTCTTTGCCCCAGAGCCGTGTCTCCGTCATGAACTTCGAGCTCTTTTCTTCATTACATGGTCTGTATAGGTCTACTTATAGCAGACCTATTCCAAATGTGGAATGGATTTCCCTAAATCCTATTACAAATTCAACAGAGAGACTTGGAAAGAACTGGAACGCCGAATGCGTTGTCGGCTGGTAAAGCCTTCCAGACAGCAACTCTGGGATATGCTTGACAGGAGAAATGGAGATGAATTCTCAAACAGAAATACCACATTTTGTAAAAAGTATGCCTTGAAGCATCTCATAGGTCCTAGACAAAGGGGGAATGTCCTATACATGTATGGATTTGTACAATAAATACCATTTTAGATCCACCTAGGAGTCCATGTATTTTATCTACATTTTTGGGAGCTGTAAAACACAATATATTTCTTCTCGAAGGAACATCAAAGACCAGCTGCATTTTCACGATATCGTAGCACTAAAGTAATATTATGAATTAAGTAGATCCTTAGTTGCCTAAATTTTTCCGATTCTTCCGCTTTTTATTTCAATATACTTAAAAATGCATTCTATTAATTCTTGCCCATAACATTAAAAACTGCTAGGTGAATTTTGACTTAAGCCTCCTTCGAAAATATTTTTCACATGAAATCTAATGCACTTTTCTATTAGGTGGCATAAATGCACTATCTTTTTCCAAACAATACTTTAAATATTCCAGACAAGTGTTTATCAGAAATGTATTTTTAATGAAAATAGCATATACAATTCTCCCTTTGACACAACTATGAAGTACAGGGTGTATCGTTCTTCGGGGCTCCGTTTTATCGTTATTACAACATGATACACAATATAGGCAAACGTAATTGTTATAGCAAATACCTTGGAAGATGTCCAAAGTATCTCATCACAACAACTGCTGGAGCATGCCGACTCCTTCATGCATGCACCGGTAAATTGTCGCTCCGTATCTAGGAATGTATCTATTATTGCAGTGGTGGTGTTCGCTTTCAGTACCTGGTGTGTGTGGTTTATTGGCATAGAAGTTTGCTTTTAACATACCCCGCAAGAAGACGTTTGGGGACTGAGATCTTAAGACCTTGTTGACCATATTCCTTTGGTGATTATGCGATCTTGGAAGAAGCTAGTTACACCTGACATAGAAGCTCTGGACGTGTAACGGGTCCAGCCGTCTTACTGAAAGTAGTCACGTTGTGATTCAATGTCATCCAGCAGATTACAAAATGTGTCGGTAATTTCGCAGTACACGTCTATGTTCACCGTCGTCTACTTCATTTCTCAACACTTCATTATGAATATATATATTTTTGCGCAGGGATATATCAACGCTATTAAAGACATGCCTACAACTTTTCTACCCCTTAATTAATCAAGGATTGATATGTGGAATATGAAGTAGAATACAGGTTTCATTAACCCTACATTATTAAATAAAATTGATATTAACGAATTTAATTTTCTATTTTAGTTCGGCAATCATGGCAAACTGTGTTATCTGAGAAATGCTTACTAAACATATTATTTAACATTTAAAAATAAATTATATGAGCTGTTAGGAAGTTTCATCAATCTATAACAACTTTGTCATTCCTGTAATGTAGTTATTTTACATGTGGGAGAAAATTTGAAAGGTCTGATTTAAATACCAAATTCCGTATTTTGTTTTGTGATCGAACTCTTCAACATGAGTTTTTTTAAAGTGAGCTTTAGCTCGCATAAAATAAGTAAAATTATTGACAACGTGCCTTATCGAAGCGAGGAATGTGGGTAAACAACTGTTGGTTTGCAGAAATTTCTGTTTTCTTCCTGATAAGAGCATTGGTTCAAAGCTTGAGAACTATGTTCCGCATACATATGTACTTGGCGACTCGTCAGATCCATACCTCAGATTACAATTTCAACAATGAACTCAGATCGCTTTGCTTATATTGTCCTATTTGTGCTTAATTTCGAAACGGTTAGCCCGTCTAATATACATGCAAGGAACGCTTCCCAATTTGTGTGTTTCTTAAAACACAAAAATATCAATACCCAGATAATTACAGTGAAAAAATATTTCCATTACTTTTCATGTTCTGTATGGTAATCAGTCTCTTAGTTATGATTAGTATAATTTTCCCCATATGTATCACAAGTGGCGGTAATTGAAAGAAGTGCTTCCATCATTTATGGCTTGTCCGATCACATCGTTAAATTTCAGAAAGTTATGATTTCGGAAAGTCTGAAGCAACTGAAGAAAACGTTATTTTTCTTTCAGATCGGGTAAAACGCATTGCAGTACACTAATTTCTAAAACAGCCCACTAATGATATCGAAATACTGCATCAGCTGAGATGCAATAGTTCGCAACTTTCAGATGTAATGTTTGTGACTTCGCTCCGTTTGCTTTGCGTGTAAATGTCTGTTCTTCAGTGTAATTCAATATTGTGTCAGAAAATAGAGATACTGCGGCAGTAGAATTTACAGTGTTTAATTAAATGTGATAAACGTTTGTATATGCAAACATTCAGATGTATTACATGTAGTGAAAATGAACAGCCAATCACAGACGGATATTAGACTAGATTATCGGAAATTTGGAAGTATGAGATTCTTAATTACTTCGAGAATATGCACCGACGTTTGCGCTTTAGCGACGTATTTAATTTTGATATCATACAAATGTCCTAATAGAGCTTTATAATGAAGAATATGACGACACTGAATAGCCAGAATACAAAGTCTTCAGACATTCGTGAAAACCGTAACATTACACAACATGTTTGCTTAATAATAAATGAGGAAAATGCACATTTTTCTGCAAAATGGCGAATAACATTAAATGAGTTGTGCATTATTGTTTCAGGAAGGGGGCATTTCAGTTTCCCCAAGAACAATTAGTGTCGGACAGAAGCGAAAAATTGAAATTGCGAACAAGGCATTTTGCCTGAAAGCTGGTGTTAAAATCAGAAAAAATTGTGTTTCGAATATAAGCCGTAAATCAAGGAGCTAGCCGAATGGTCACGAGAATCCAAATCATAGGGCACTAGAATATGACCCGAAGACTATGCTCTGTGATCGTGAAAGCCAATTTCTTCATTCGCTTTTATTAAAAGTTACATTCGCTCATTAACGCTGTTGTTATATCTTGTGACTTGCGATCCGCTGAATTACACTACCATAGTTTTGTGTTCATCAATACATCCCTAGTAAAATTATCTAGATGGTTTTCTCTGTCATCTTCTCTGTTATAAACTGAGTCACGTGGAGTGGAGACTTATTAAATCTTTCATAATGAGAGCTAACTCTGTATTCCAATACAAAAGCTAGCTAATTTTAAGTATTTAATGTTAAGCTGATAATATATGTATATATATATTAGTTTATTGCTGAGCGTAAAAGTGTTTAATTAAAATGTTCCCTTAAGTAGGTGCAACAAATCTGCGTGCTAAACTAACGAGAAATCTAACAAGTGTCACTCCAAAACTTATCCTCCGTGTAAAACTCCACATAGAATAATAAATATCCATAAAGCGCACATCTTTTTTTCATATTGTTAAATTCATTTTTATTTTGCGTTTCTCTTTTTTTTAATTTTTCGACACAATACTTTGTTCACTTTACAGAGGGCATTCAAAAAACATTCTACTTGAATGCTAACATAAGCATTCATTCATCGAGTCCTTAAAGAAATCCTTTAAGGTTCCTTAGCAGAAGACGTTGTGCATACAGTAATTAAAATTAGCTTTTGATGGCGTTTTATGTTTCTCAACTCTATTTTTTTACTTGTAATTCAGGTAAGAAACACAGTTCCAAGATTCATAACACACAAGATAAAAGTAATGTTTTTTTACACTTAGCTTCGACAGATGGAATACACACACCCATTAAACAATCTCGAATGATACTATTTTAGATGATATAACCCGAAAATCGCGATCGTCAAATTTGTCGTTTTTAGTTTTTATATATCATCATAAATATCAAGTATTATAAATCCACTACTGGATGAATTGCTGTTATAGACAATGTCCTCAAAACAGCTTAACTATATTAATGATCCTAATTTCTTGGCATATATTATAAGTCAAAATTTCCAAGCTTTCGCACATGAGCTAGATGGTTTTTCAAGGACGGTAGAGAGTGAACTATTATTAATATTTATTCTATTTATTAATTATTGAAATGTGTGAAAGATTAATTGCAAGCGATTTTGGAAGATTAATTATAGATGACGTGCGGAAGACGTATCAAACATTTTCCCCGAACCTCACGGCAAGGGAGTTCATTTTTACGTTTTATTTATTTTTGTACTCCAAGGTTTAGCATTTTGCTCCTTGATTAAAGAAAAACGTTCTGACTCAGAAAATGAAGACAGGCGTACTAAACGATCAGATGGCGAAATTAAGTGAACGAATATCCCCACCAGCTACGGGATGAATTGATTAATAAGAGCTAAAAAAACCAAGTCTGTTTCTTTTTCTTTCCACAGAAATGTTTACATTAACAGAAATTTCAGAAACACGAAACCAAATCTACAAAAACTTCTGGTTACGCTCGCTCTCACAATGAAGATGAAGAAGTTGATATTAATATATTAGGTGATCGAGAGCTAACTTTTTTATACTTATATGTAGAAGAAAAATTGCCTTTGCATTTGTAGAAGAAGTAAGTAGTCAAGTCTAAACCTCATCTGTGGGAGGAATTTCTGTGAGAATTCGTACGTCTCTCTATGTGCCATTCCGTTTAATACTAATGCAGTTTAATTCAGTAGAGCACCTTCGTCTCACAAGCAAAGGGAGTCTGCAAACGTTCCTGAATCGCGGACTAAACGAGAAAATGGAACTGGAGTCGCAGGCCATATGAAAGAAAAAAGAGCATAAATGTACTTGTACAGCATTTCGAACAATTCGCAGAGGCTTTGAATCCTAAAACTGAACTGTCGGAAAACGATACGATGCAGTTAACATGATATCTACTTACAAAGAGTTCTTCAATAGGTAGAGGAGATGCCTATATTTTTTAAAGTCTTTAGAAATTGCAATTATGAAATTGATCACAGCATAGTTCATAGCAGATATGGGAATTCAAAGTCATTGTATACACGATACTTAAATATTCCTTTTCCATTACAAAAATGTATATAGTTTTTCTATTTTAAATTTCATTTGTGGACGAGTTCTAGCGGTCCTTTAGAAAGTGCGAAGTAGTTCAGCTGTAGAGTTATCTTCAATAAGTGGCGGGAAACGCTTGATGAAAGTTTGCAGCGGGGCTGGCTGTGCCCCTAAATTTCGAGCCCGGGTAATACGGGGCTTTCCAAATTAAACCTCGTTCACACCTCGGCTAAGAGGTTAACTACAGTTTATTGTAGGGGACAGGATAGTGACAAAACGCCGTATCTAGAATAGGTTCATTAAACCAAGATTTAAGTTCTTTTTATTTTTACCAGAAAAACTTGAGTTTCAATTCCGGATTCCTAAGTTTCAGACTAAACTGCCTGTAATGCCTTATTTCTCGAAGTACCATTATGAGGTACAGGATAAAATATTCTGAGTTGAGAGCGTCGATAGGTGCGCTCTATTTTGGACTTTATTTCGTTTCATTTAATAACGAAAAGGTCTATGAGTCACAATGAAACACAAAATGTATATTTAAAACAGAAATAAACTTAAGTTGAAATGTATTCCACCGAAAAGAGGTTAAACAAGAAATACCTCGAGTAATGCAGGTTTATTTTTAAATTTGACTTCGAAAAGAGACCAAAAGAGCAAGAGATTCAGTAATTTATTGAACACTCAACGCGATATCAAACGAAGTAAAAATTTGTTTTGATATAAACAGGGCGAATGAGTCAGATAAGCAGGACATTTTAATTATATTTCTAATTATCAACTAATTTATATGTAATTACGAGTAGTGTATTTATGAAGACGAATACATCGAAGTATTTTGTTTTCCCTTAGTCAAAATAAATACGTTATTTTATTTTTGTTAAAATATATTTAGGTTCCGATGAATGTTCTAACATTTAGTGGAGCATTCAACTGTTGGCAAGCTGGTCGAACACTGTGACTAAACAGACATAAAATAGTATTTCATTAGAAATTCCATTTTCAAATAAATCTTGGCGCTGAAGGGATAAATATGCAGGCATCATTCATAAATTAAGGCATTTTTCAAAATGTGTCCTTCTATCAGTTCTTCAAATATCAATATCAATGTCCTTCAAATTAGAAATTTTGTGTGAAACAATCATTTCATTATGTACATTGGTTACTTCATCAGAAGCAATCCCATCTTCGGCTGTTTCGTGTAGGTTCACGAAAATCTGTCGTCATGCATCTCTAAAAAATTTTGATTATATGAAATTTTAAAGGAGATTTGAGCTAGCAGGTGAAAAACCAACAGGCATGTATAATACATAACTCAATATACAGAACATATTTAGCACTCGATTTGAATGAAGTCCATTACAATCTACAGTAAGTTTGCTCCACACACTAGAAATGGGTCACTCATGAATAATCCGTTCCAAATGACCCAGTCGACGGATTGAACAGAAAGATCCATTTAGTATTTACAGCAGATCTCGTTTGCGGCCATTAATTAGTTACTGGATTGAAAATCTTTTTTGCAAAAACTATCTTACAAAAACTTTAGTATAGGTTTTATCTAATAATTTGAAGTAGATGTATCGGATTTTATTTTTTATTTTTTTCATATTTGGATTTTTTCGTTACCGTTTCATTCACAAGATGGGACATATCGTAGAATTCAGGCTGAACTTACAAAGTTATAAAATATATCTTGTATTAATTAATATTTAAGTTGGTAATGTGATAAAAATATGAATAGATCTATTTCTATATTTGTATTACCACACAATGAAACAATTAATTTTTAAAAGCGTTACACAGCATTTTTAAAACTCTTAATTTATGGAGCCTAAACCATTAGACATAAACGAAACGTCACCAACCCGAAGGGATACCACACCACTTTCTATTTCCAACAAATGAAACGAACACATCATCTAAACGGATAACTTTATTGTCCCGGTCTTAAGGAACCGGTTTGTAGACACCGCCCTTTCTGCTAACCATTATCACACACTTGTGTTTTGGGTAACTGCAATTATTTGACAAAACAAATGCTGTAGGTTACACACTCTACAGTTTATGAACCTTTCAAAACATTTTAAAGTCTCATTTTTTATTTTCATTTTTCAAATCATTTGACGGTCGGAATTTTGATTTGTTCTGTAAGCTGCCTCAAACAGTCTGTTTTTTGATATAATAAAATTTATGCATTTTCTCTTTTTCAAGCAGTAGCATGACTCGGTGACATATTCTTAGTATAATTCGAAATGATTAAAAAAATTGTAGTCTTAGAAATACCAAAGATTCCCTACACCACGTTGCGAATTATTTGCATTCGCTACACCAAGTTGCATACCTTACGTCCTCCAAACATTTGCAGGAAACGTTAAAATTTAAATTACAAAGGCCTTGGGCTTAACCTCAACTCAATGCACTTAAAATATCTAGTCAATAAGAATATGAGTTACAGAAAAGCTATTTGTAAAGTTAATCTTACAGAAATTCAGGAAAACCTGTTTCTTCAACTCTACGGAAATGTTGAAGTGGGGCATTTAAACTCCATTTAACCGTCTGAAAACCTAGCGAAACTGATTTATTCATACAATTCCTCTTTCCAAGCTTCATAACTAACACATTACGAACTAATCATGTTTTGCAGAAAACCGAAAAAGAAGGAAACTGAGAACGAAATAAATTTTGTTTATAATACCAACAAAAAAATTTGATTGGTGGTGCTTTGGACACGAAATAAAAGGCAGTATTGGATATTTTCTGCATTAAAGAAAACGAGTGATCCATTTGGCTGTTTTCAGTGAAAACTTTCCTGCTTGTTTAAAAAAGATAAATGTGAAATCTCTGTTTACATTGCATGCACAGAAAAATAGGTTCCTGTAGCACAACGTCATAGTAAAAGTCAGGTACAATACTTGGATTCCATCGAAAGTCCGAGTAAAGAAACTGATTGAAAAACCTCCATTGGAGTATAAATTATAACTCAAATGCGACAATAGATGATGCTAACTATATAACAAACCCAATGACAGCATTCGTACTGAAAATCTGAATAACATCTTGGAAGTAAATATCACCACGTTACGGCCTTGATATTTTAACCTTAACATTTGCTCTTGCGACATTCATTGCTAAATTTGTAGATTCAATCCATAAGGAATAATTATGTTTTCATTGTACAAGTAGACGTTTTATTATGTGGAAATGTTCAAATTTTTCTCATACATGATTGATTAGCATATAATGATTTTTAAAATTTCGAAATAATTGTTCGCCGCGGGACATTTTTAAAGCGAAAACACCAACATCTTCTCTATTCAAAACAACAGATGCTCAAGCAATCAGAATTACTTTGTAATATATCGATAAAAACATTTCTTGAAATCAGGATTTACTCTTTGATTTTGTGTATGACTTACATGAGTAAATGCATAGGAATGGAATTTAATGAAAATAAGAAAACATCCTAATCTAATAGTTTTCAAAAAATCCTAAAATATCCTGTAAAATTAAAGAGATAAAGAGATTAAAAACAATGTCTGAATAGAGGCGCAAACGCAAGGCACGGAACTCTTGAAATAGAACAAATGGGACAAAGCTCAAATCTTTGAGATGTGTCAATTGTTAAAAAAGCCTGGAGATGCAGTTGTTAGTAACTTCTGCCATAATCGTATAATTGGCGTTCCCAATATGTATAGGGCACACGAACAGGGAAAGCGGTACAAATAAATCAAACCAAAGTGTCGAATATCAGCTGCCATTTGAGGGTCAGAATAGGCAAGCCGAAAGATCGGGAAGACGGAGAACATGGTATGCAGTTCACGCTACGCTTGCCAGTTGCAGCATGTCCGCAATGTGCATAAACATTCTTATGCAATGTTTATGCACATTGCAGCAATGACATGCCGTAAAATGTCCACTCCGGAAACATTGAACAATATGTGATACTTTGGGCGAATTCGGCTGGAGTGTTTAATTGATCAAAGAAAAAAGGCATGATGAAAATCACGACGACCATTGCAGCAGCTTTGCGACAAGGCCCAAAATGTTGGGTGTTTTGGTTAATCCGACACCACGTCAATGTTGATTTCTGTACTTCGTCGCACTGTAGAACTCTAGCCAGTTTTGTATGAATAATATAATTCAACAGCTTTTGCCTTCCGCAAAATCGGCCTCTTTCGGAAGAGTGTGTGGCAAAGAAGTGGGTGAAACGTTCACGAGATTCCCAGGGAAGTGGGTGAAACGTTCACGAGATTCCCAGGGAAGTGGGTGAAACGTTCACGAGATTCCGAGGGAAGAGAGTGAAACGTTCACGAGATTCCCAGGGAAGTGGGTGAAACGTTCACGATATTCCCAGGGAAGTGGGTGAAACGTTCACGAGATTCTGGAATTTTAAGTCCTGAGTCCAACTTTCACGTCAAATTGACTCAGATAACGAGTTTTGCATATATCGACATTAAATTCAACCTTAACTGATCTTCAACACGTAAAATTGCACACTGCGACTACGTGCCGTTTTACGTGTTGCAGTGAAATAATTTGGTAAAAAATATTTTGTTGATTATTTTGTCTGTCAATATCAGAGAAATTCGAGTCTTTTTTTTAATGTTGAGCTACATAGATTCAGCCTCAACGATAAAAAAGGGGTTCATTTTTAAAATTTTATATCTAAAACCGAGTTAATTCAATATATTATTTCGAAAAATCCATGGATGTCGTTGATGCAAGTGTTTGATTCTGCTCGAAATTTAATTATAGGTTAATATTGGTGCATGTCAAATTTTCTGAATACATATATTTGTGAAATGTCAATAAAATTACCTGGTGAAAACTAATTAACTCATTCGGTGCTAAATATGCCGCCTTTTCAGAAGAAAATGTGCCAAAAGCTTTGCATAATTGCAAAATTTTGGTTTACACTAACGATAAATTTTAAACAATGTTCTGCATGTTTAAATGAATCAACAGAAAATTAAATGTTACACTTCAATTTTTATTTAGTTTGGTTCTCTCAACAAATATTAAGCAATGCAAGAAAAATCGGCTACGTCTCTACACAAAAAAATCGTTTTGTACAATATCAGATAGAAAGAAATAAACCTATTTATTTCAGAATTGTATATTCCCATCTCCGTTTTAATTAAACTTAAAAACCTTTATTAGTTTACATAAGGTATTACTTTGAGTTATTTTATGTTCATCAAATGTACACCCACGATATGGTTCATCTAAGACAACGTAAAATATACATACGTACTTCCAGTAAGTTATATTTATAATGAATTATATTTAATTAAATGTTTTAATAAAATTGACTTTTTTTTTAATTAACTGATGATTCACATCGCTTTGGCCATGTTTCGGTAGTGAGTAGAAACAAATGGGTATACAACGTAAAAGGAAATATTCACATCTCTGAGGAGCATTAGGAAATAGGGCACTGCTGAACTTAAAAAAAATGCTGTGATATTTTCTTTTTCATTTGCTTGATGACTAAAGGGCTGTAACTCACATATTGAAAGTATTTGATTAATCAAGTTAATTTATATTGGTATTTAACGCATTAGAGATATTAATTTTATTGTGTTCTTTATGAAAAATGTTTTACCAACGGTGTGCGTATTATATTTGAAATTTATTTCGAACATCCTATAACAATGTGCTAGGTTCCAAGCTTATTCAATTACATGTAAGCAATTGTAACGGAATGTTCATAGTAAATATTTTTTGACTAATGTTTTTGAAAATGCATCGAGTCGTACAATTTGTATGCCTCCATATGTTGTTCCTCTTGTTTCATAATGTGACCATATCCTCCTCATGTTACCTCGATGTGATATACACTTCCATCAATGGGAATCCCGAAATTGGTCAACAATCATTTTAACGCCGCCCCGGTGGCGCAGTGGTCTAAGCGATGGCCTCTGATCATTCGTCCGAACGGGGTCCGGGTTCGAATCCCGGTCAGGCATGGATGTTGTGTTTGTCTTACGGCACTGGCTCTCTCCCTTCCCTGGAACCAGTGACCCTAAATTAGGGACGGGCGACTGCTTATAGCCCATTGAGTTGCTCACGGTGGTCGTTAAACCTCCAATCAAAAAAAAAAAAAAAAAATCATTTTAACAAATAGATGTTAATAAAACATTTGATTGTGAATAAATGTTAATAATTTATTCTATCTCAACATCACGAGTCTTAACTTAAGTTATTCTGGATTTTGGGTTAATTTGTATGCATAATTACGCAACTAGGAGGATAAAAAAGATCACAAATGCAAAATAAATTTCATGCCGTATTATTGTGCCTAAAATTCATATTGAGGCAATGCTTTATTTCTTAGATTTGAATTTGAACGACAACTATTTAGCATATCATTTTTCAAATAACGCACAAGTTCTTTCCACTGAAGGAAAAATGTTTGTAAGCATTTCCTCCGGCAGTAGTACTTCTAAAAGTACGATTAGAAAAAAAACAAATATTGGAAAATGATTTAAATAAGAAAAGTTTGCCACTGATTTCTTACATTTTATTGATAAACGTATACTGTCATATTTCCAATAGTACTTGTGTAGAGCAGATAAATACTTGCTTCTAATATCGCTTAAACATAAGAGTAACTGCAAAGTTCTACCTCTGCCGAATAAAAGGATTTTCCTACAAATATCTAGTTAACTTGAATTCCTTTTGTTTGCGATCACAAACATGTACATCTCCTAATATTCCTACATCTGAAAATTAAGAAAAAGCTCAAGCTGAAGCACAAACGTATGCATAAATAATTTCCTTGCACATTCCTAGTTACCTCTTGAAAGTTTTAAATTCAAAAGTTTAAGAAAGCTCTTTTTGATAATTTTATATTAAGTATCATTCAACTAATATACTAAAAGTTTGCTCGACATTCAGTACTTCAGCAAAATATTCAATAAAATATAAACCACAGCTATAAATATGTCAGTGCCTTTCCCTGACTACAGGTGGGAGACTTTGCGCCTAAAGAATTTTGCAAAGTTAAAGAAATTGTGTCAGATATTACGGTAATGTTTCATATTACTAAAGTAAAATATCACAAACGTTTAAAGATATGTTGTTTTTTCGATTGGTGTTTTGATTTAAACTTTCGAGTTCAGCGGTATCCATTTAAATCAGAAAAACGATGAATTTAAATTTTCTGTATTTTGGGTCAAACATTAGGAACATCTAACGGAGGTGTGTGTGTGGAAATCAAATATTGAGGAACATCGCAATTATCTTGAAGGAAAAATATTTCGCGTGTCTCAGATTTCTAGTTCTTTCAGAAAGTATAAATCAAACTCGCATATGAAACTATTTTACTACAATTCGTTTAATTCATGGTTTGCTTCTGTGAGCGAATATCTCACATATGAAAAACAGGATAAAAATTTGAAAGACTTTGTACGTTTCCACAAATAGTGTTTCATGGCCGCACGCATGGTAACGTTTTCTTATGTACGAAAGCTTAATAAACAAAAAAATTGAATGCGAGCGCAAATTAAAAAGTGAAGTCAATGTTGTCGTACATAAAAGAAAGTAAGAGGCATACAGATAAAAACTACCGTATTTCTGAACATGGTCCCCCTGTCGTTCAACGCATATTTTATATTGGTCTCCAAGCTTCTGAATTCCTGCAAGGAACAATGTTTTGTGGTGTTACTGCAGCCAAGAATGCACAGCGTCCTGTGCCTGGACATCGCTTTCAAACAGCCGCCCCCCAAAGTGTCTTTAAGTGGCATAAATACAAGAAAGTCACCCGGCGTCAGATGTTTGCTGTGAACAGGATGTGGTAACCTCAAACTTCTATTCGGTAATAGTTTGTTTAGTTGCCAATGCCGTATATGGACGAGCGTTGCCGTGCAGCGAGCAGCAGCACCTTTTTGGATAATATTTCGCGTCGTTTTGTGAGCATTGCTGGTTCCAATTTGTCTTTCATCAAGTCACAATATGACCGACTATTGACTCAGTCCCCCCGTGTGTTTGATAGTAATCAACGATGGGTCTTTTGATATAAAAAAAATTCAGCGTTACTTTTCTTGCCTAAAGGACAACGTTGAATTATTTTTCGCCTAGGAATCTTGGATGTTTCAACTCCATGCTTTGCCTTTTGCTGTCGGGGTTGTAATGATGGATCCATTTTCGTCACTCGGGACAAGCGTCTCCAGAATACTGGGATCTGACTCATACTGCTGCAAAGAAATTCTGCCAGTTTCCAGGTGTTTCTGCTTGTGCTCGTCAGACAACTGCCGTTGCTCCCATCTGGCACACACTTTATGATAACCTAGATGGTCCCGTACTGTTGAGAATGCAGGATTAAATATAATGTTTACCTTTTGGACGATCTCTGGCAGAATAACAGGGTGATCTTCTCTAATGAGCGCATCGACGCGATCCAGATGGTTTTTTGTGCGAGAAGTCGACGGATGGCCCGAGAGAGCTTCATCGAACACATTTGTTCTACCGGCTTGATAATTTTCTGTTCACTTACACACACGTCTATGGCTCATACATTTGTGCTCCCGATATTGCACAAGCATCGTACGATGAATTTCCGCGAGTTGCACACCGTCAGCCCATATTTATCTCACTACAATTTCCTGCTGGACGATAGAGCATTCCGACTAACGAGAGGCCATGTTAACGCCCCTATAACTGCTGGGTAACTGCGGTTAGAACATTAGCGATTGCATCCACCACGTTTCAATGTCGTTGACCCTCCCTTCCCCAAATAAATATCTGCCGCAGCTCGCCTTGCTTACGTAACGAGAGCATTAGCCTTACTTTTTGATTAAATTTTCTACACTTTGTTTGACAAATCATGGAATATCTATATTTAATGTTAATATAAAAATCCGCATAATGAAATTAAACATGAGACAACTCCTACTGTTTGCTGGTTTTCTCCTAATAAAGTTTCCTAAACGTCAAAATTCGATATTAACGAATTCTACTTCGGTATTTCAGTGAGCTGGATTTAACTTATTTATGGGACATGATACAATACCATTAACATCCTTCTAAATGACTAAAAAGGGGAGTTGAGTAACCACAAGAACTAATTATATACAGTAAATGATGCGCGATACCTGGCTTCCAGCATTGAGTTTCATATGGTGTTTTCGCTTAAATACTTACCTCATTCGCGTTAAACCGCATTTCCTTCAGCCGTATATGCAGCGAAGAGCTAAATAATTATGGCCAGCTCGTCTTTATACACATCGACGCAACTTCAGGTAAGACATTGAGCGTTTGAAGGGCATAAAACGGTAAAAAGCATCTGATACTAAGCTCTGTTAGTCGGAGTTATTCTTGTTCTTCAGATCAGTAAAGCATCGTGCCCTTAAGCGAGTTTTTCAAAGGAAATAGTTTAATGACCAGACGCCAGGATAAGAGCATTTCCGAGATCACAAGGTTTGTCCGGTGTTCACAGTCAGCAAGTAAGTATGTTCAAATAATGGTCCAAAGAGGAAAAAATTCACGAACCGCCGCATACGTTTGGGACGACCGTGTGCCATCTCTTCTAGAAGTAATCAAAGGCTATCCCGCATGTTACTAGCCAAACCTAGGGACACGCGTTACCTCTTGCAGCATATGAACGCGCTGCCACATGTGCTTGTTTACTTGGAGTTGTTTTGGCACCAGAATGCACATTTCGATGAAAACAAGCCAAAACTTTGGTTAAACTTCTGTTGGGAAAACCTGTATCTGGTCATTCATTCGTAGAAAATTATGAGGTCGACAAATTAACTAAACATCGTTGCAGACAATTTGATGCTTTGCATGGCAAATTTGTTCTCCTTTAGTATGGCTTTCTTTCATGAAGAAAATGCCCAAGGCTACACTGCCCGTGTTATTAGAGATTGATTACCGGGACAAGTAGAAAGCTTCCAGATATTGCTGTGTACTCCGAATTCCCCACACATAAATCCAATGGAGCATCCTTGGTTTGTGTTTGAACAGTAAATACGATCTTCGGCGGCTGAGCCGCATATCTTACAAAGGTTAAAGGATCTGCTGGTAACATTTGGATTCCAGATACCACAAGCCTCCTTTAGAAATCTTGTAGAGCTGTATTGGCAGCAAGTGGAAGACCAACATAATGCTAAGGACGTGGTTGAAAAATTTGGCTCTTCCTTCTACACAGTGTTCGAGAATTATATCTTCAATTTTGCTTGTAGACATCTTCATTATCCACAAAGTCCCAAATTCTTGCACAGCAGACTGCCTCCCGTTTCGCCATATGGGCCATTTCCTAGAACGAAAGATTGAAATTCTCATTAAAGGTGGATTTTAAAACTCGGAATAGCCGCCCCGATGGGACAGTGATGTAAACGCTAGCTTCTGACTGTTCGTGAGATAGGTGTTTGGGTTCCAATACTCGTGAGACATGCGTGCTGGATTTCTTTTACATGTCTGTCTCTCACACTGCCCTGTAGCCACAGGTCTGAAATTAAATACGGGCCATTGCTTTTTGTCCTTCGCGTCGCTCGCAGTGGACATTACCAACCCGCCACACACAAACATCCAGGGAGTACCTCGGTATCAGTGTGACTCTTTCCTCGAAATCTTTCGACTCTTACCCTTGAGGAATTGTGTCGCTAGGTAAACGTGGGCAAAGGAATAGACACACAACAGCATGTATTTTGCAAAGAGAGGTGACAATTTATGTCTTTCTCTTAGCATAAGGCTTTTTAGCTGCAAATGGGACGAACATTTTACTCTCAACGCTGTGCTGTCACGATGGTGTTTTGGTTTCCATCCAATATTACGTAAAGTACCAGAGGCCCGTATTCCACTTAAATACACTGTCGTTTTGTCTATTTCAATTTGCAAACAAAAATGAATTTCTTTAAAAGTACTTTTAAGTCACTTTTCATGTGGCCCATGTGACGTCAGGTAAATGAATATATACTACTTTGCTAATTTCAAATAAATTAAGGGAAAGGTACCAGTTATTATACGGTAAAGTACCTTCTGTCACATGTTTAGAACTAACGAAAAACAAACATTTTTTGGATCCTGTTACAATTTGGATCAATTTACACAACTCTTTTGAAATTTCATAGAATTCAAAAATTTGGAGTTCAAATAAATACAATTTCTGACCGCTCTTTTACCATTCCATAACACAGGATTAACACACAATGAGTACTTTCGCCATTGATATCTATATTTCTCTCTAACCATATCGGATTTGTAACTTCAGCAATCATCACTGTGCGTACAAAAATACTTTTGTTCCAGGGAATAGTGTTCATGAATATAACTTGAGAAAGGCCTGGGAAAGCGAAGCTCGCGCGTGACGCGATCCCCTATCCCAACTGTTTTAGCCAAAAGCATAATTGGCGAACAAATGCAAATGATGTTCCACATGCATTCGACAATACTAACAATGGGTAGAATACCCTACTGTCCAGCGGCGACGTCTGGTAGGTAGCATACTATGTGCAAGCTAAAAAAGACAAACGCGCTACATACATTACATTGCATGATTTGTTGCTTTCTCATTACTGTTATGGTAATATGATAAAACATATATACATACATTCAGGTTAGGCTCATGGGTTCCACGCAGGTGCTCGTTATTTTTTAAGATGTGACATTCACTTTAACTGTAAGGGAAAAGCGTTTTCCAAATTCTAATGCACAATTATTCAAGCTTTACAATTTCAAGATTTATATATTTATTTTTACAGATTAATTACTGTAAAATATAATCTTAGGTCAAGATACTCGGTATTTCTAAGAACGTGCCATTCACCTTAAAAGCAAGGTTAAAGGCGTTTTCCATTGTTTAATTTAATATTTCATTTTATGGATATTCAAATTTAATTTTTCTGTAAAATCATTTTTAGAGATTAATTAGTTTCCAATATAAATTTAAATTAATTAATTACGCTGTATAGTAGAGTATCTCAAATGTATAAGATATTATGCATAATATAAATGGACAAAATTCACCATATTAAATTTCCCTTTTATAACAACGAAAAATATGTGCTCCGTAATAAGAACTGTGAATTGGTGGGTCTGATCAAAGACATTTTCCTATAGTGTGAAGTTATGTAGAATTGTGATCAAATTTAGCTAAATGCAGCAACGTTATTAACCAAAATAATATGCCTTGAATAAGTTGTGATATTTATTCTAGAACTGACAGAATTTGTATAAATTAGGAAATCAAGAACAGCAACAATACCACGAAGGTGCTAGGGTTCAACACTAAACATAAAATATAAAGGAGAGAATTTCGAAAAAAATATATATTTTCTACATTTTAGAAAATAAAAGGCTATGGTACTTCGACACAACTGTGTTCAACCCTGGGTCTAACTTGAATTCCTCGAACCAACGTAGGAGATCGGTGAGAATCTATCGATGTGAAATTCGGAACTATCAGCAACCCTGATGATTAACGGCAATATTTCGGGGAGAGTGTAGAGTGAACTTTTAAAAATAAGTCAGTGACTTGTGGTCTATGCTTCTATCCCTGAACAGCACTGCTTCCTTGGGCAGCAGTATCGCCCGAACTCTTACCATCGGAACATGTTCGGGACATGATAGGACGCAACCAACGCCCATCCCGGAATATCGGGAAACTGTCTGCAATCAGACCACTGTCTGGTATGCGGTACCTCAGAACAGTATCCGTGAACTGTTTGCTTCTGTGACACGTCGTGTAAGTGCTTGTATTCTTGCCGAAGGTGGCTCTCAAACCATATCTGATTTGAGATCTCACTTGCTGCACTCGTATAGCTGTTTTATCTGAACAATTGGCTCACCTACACTGGAATTACAATCATTTCATTTCCTATGTATGTACATTGCACGTACCAGTTTCTCATCTTGACTGAATAATTACTTCTTGTTACTTCGTTTTTATTTATTTATTTATTTATTTATTTATTTATTTTTTATTTATTTATTTATTAATTTTTGCAAAGAATTTTATTATCCAAGGTTCACACACATCTTTTGTTTAGAAATAACAATCTGTCAATCTGGTGATACTAATACAAAGAACATATACTGCTTTACGTACGAGGGCTCAATATAGCATAGTAACCAGAGATTCTAGGACACTAAATGTAGGATATTAACCTCAGATTATTTACCCAAATTCCGATAAATATTTAAGGGACCGCAGTATGATGCCCCTAATTCAATAATAAGATATGTGAAAAATCCAGACGTAAGATACTCAAAGAGCTCTTATAGAGTTGTAAATCGGTTTATTTTCGTGGTGTAATATATATTAAAGCTTTCCAAGCTGTGACTCTCCACTGGAAGGCTTTTTCAAGGTAATGTAGACATTGTATGTCTACATTGCTTTAAAAATATCCTCCAATTCAAGGATCTCAGAATTAGAAGAGAAATATCGTCTTTTGCACCTAACAAAAGTCATCATCAGATGGCAGACTATTCCCGTCCTCCGGTGATTCTTACCACCCTCTGCTTTCAGCCTCAGGGCCAAGTTTTCAGTATTTCGTAATCATGTTGGAGTGTTCGGCCGTAAAGCGCCACCCTGGCCACTCCAATTGGTGAGTGTGGGATTCCATTGCCTCTAATCTCGTTGGTAAAGTTACATAGCTATGTGACGGTCGTCAGAGCCAATTTTATGGGAACAGTATGCAGCACAAGAAGGTTTTGCTATTTGTCAAAGAGTGGCTGTGATATGTTTGCGCATTACCTCATAGTTCATCACTGAAATTTTGAAATGTTGTTAAACCTTATGTATTGAAACAGTAAGATCTCTCTATTCTGAAAGTGGGATACAACTCTGAAGCTTTAATATCATTCTTTAGTTATCTAACTTTTCTTGCAGAACAAGAAGTGACTTTATTAGTGAGATATAAAAAAGCATCATTGTCGTTAAGAACCACTTTCAGTCGGTCGCTGTGTGGAGGATTCCCAAAATATATTTCGCAACTTTCTTTCTTTAGTCAATCCCCTCCGTTTACTACGACATGTTGTATGATTTCTTCCCTCCATGTTCTACATGGTGTTTTAAGTCTTTTCCTGTTCCTTCAAATTAAATCTAGTATAAATATTTAATATTTTTCGCTGTCCAACATGTTCCTTTCATTCAGAAAACTTCACAGTTTTCATCGTCCTGGAGCGGATGGAATGGATGAAAATTTTCCGAATGGAATGAACATGGTGTACAGGGAAAAAATATTAAAAAAAAATCATCTCAACCATGTTATTTAAAATATTTCTTCAGGGTAATTCGTTTCCCAGTCCATCCAACAGAAGAAATATATGACGTAAGTCTAGTATTTCAGTTTTCCACCTGCGGTTAGTTCCTACAAATGTCCTGTCCGCTGCCGTTCTAGGAATTTTTGCTTGATAATGGTTTTATCAATTTTTGTAATTTTCGGGATGTATGAGTTTCTGTTTTTTCGCTTCCTATTTACACCAATCTAACTGCTCTCCTTACAAATTTTCAGTAGTTTTCAATCACTGGCTATTCTTTTTAGTTAAGGTCCATGTTTTTCATCTACAAGTAAGCATTGGATGGATGCATTTATTAAAAACTTTCATTTATAATTAATGGTAAATTACACTTCAAAAGTGTTGTTTCTTCCAAAAGCTCCCCAACCAAGTTTAATAGGCTTAGTCATTTTCTGCTTGGTGTCTGTGGTCCAGGTCAAAACTAGGCATACGTTCATTGAAGTGTAAAAACACAAAAATAATTTAAACACTGGATGTAGGAAACTGTTTCTTTTATTGTGTAGACCTCAAAAAAAGCGCGCCACCCCACTTAACTTTCGAACCGTTTGTCGCATGCAAACAAGTAAGGTACCGTTGGAAAGCACTTGAAGGGAACTATTATGTGACATGAAGATACATGCTAATTAAACTAATTAACGCGCTAATTAGCTACCTATCTCCGAATTTTTCCATATAATAGGTATGTTATTTTACGTGCATTCTATTCAGCACATAATAAAACCCTTAAATTCCAAATTTCATACGAATCGACTAAAAAATACGTGTACAGTGAGCTACGGAAAAAAGATGCTACTAATGTTAAACTGCAAAAGTTGTTTTTGACTTGTATCATTTAATCGAGAACAGTTACGGTGATTCAGTGTTGCAACAGTAAAACACAAAGAGGCCCAGATAATATGAGCCGCTATACGAGATCAGAACGAATATATTTAGGGAATTATAAATTATGATATATGATCATGAAAAAAAAATGAATTATGACCATATCTGGTTAGTAGTCCATTGAATGCCAAATATCATTAAACGCTTAAATTCAAGTTTTCAGCTTGATAGCATAAAATCTTGCTGAGATATAAGCGAAAACTCAAGCGTACATCGATTAAGGGGCCGTGCATAATAAAATATATTTTCCTCTACTTACTGTAAAACGGTTTACCGCGCAATACTGAGAAACGCGTAGGAGAAACTGTATCTTCGTGAAGTTGGTTGAAGGGAGCAGTAACGATATCTAACCATTCAATTCGGAATTGCAACTTTTAATGATGAACATCATAAGTTAATAGTTTTGCATAAAAATAACTTAACTTACGACATAGTTCATGCAATTATATATTTCATTTTTTTCTATTGGTGACATAGCTGACTCTTGCATATTGTTTAAATCCAAAATGCAGAAAAACATTACGTTCGACAAAACGAAAGCTTCGTACGTGTCTTCTGTATATTTAAATTATGAAATTGTGGTTATGAAAATGAAAATCCCAAATTGGTTCCTGCGCGAGTGAACCCGTGTGCCTGATTTTTTTTATATTGCAGATTTGCGGTTGTGTCCATTCCGTCTCGAATTATGGTGTAATACGCGTGTAATTGCATATCGTTTCGATTCATTGATATATTCCATTGTAGTTATACTGCTTAAACTGTCTGTAATATACAAAGCGGAACTGCCTTTCCCTGCAATGCAGAAGCCGAAACAACGTGTGTAGCTTTGATCTGTACGCACATTTTCTCTTCGGCATTAGTCGTTTTCGAATACTGGTTAAGAAAATAACCGTAACCAATAGGGTTTGGAGCATTAAACTTACTTAGTGTAGTTTAATACGGATCTAATTGCATTTTTCTTTTCTTTTTCTTTTCTTTTTCATTTCTTCTACAAATATAAATAAAATAATAACTGGTTATACTCCGCGATAAGAAAAAATACTTATATTCTGAGAATTTCGTAGTTTAAGAAAAAAGGAAAAAGAAAGTTCCCAAATCATGTTTCTTCAGCATGCGCATGAAATAAGAAATATACACTGTTACCTACCTTATTGGAACTCTCAAATTTTAAATTTAAATGAGAACAGAAACTGGTTTGACAATCTAAAATAAACATTATAGGTTTGCAAGGGAAATCTTAAAATTAAATTTCATACGACAGAATTCTTCTCGGCTGTTCGAATATCGGACCTGCCGTGTATCCAGTCCGCGGTTTTTCCGGGGTTTTTCACAGCCTCTCTTTCTTCGGTGACGCCAATGAGTAGATGATTCCATGTCAAGTCGGTTAAGGATGAGCTTTGTTTGATTCTTTTCATGCTGTCAGTAGCGGAAAAAATACATTTCCCAAGCCGTCTGGTCAACGTGGGAAATTCGGCAATTACTCTCTGGAATAAAGAATTGAGGGATACCTATTGCCAGAATTGTCTATGAAATGGGTTAACAGACTGGCAAACAGACGATACGATTCTAAATGAAAAATTGTATATGACGTTTATGAACGACAAAGTAGAACTAAAATATCGGAAGTAACGCTTTCTTAATTCAAAAGAGTTGATTATGTGACGTTAATCGTGTGACGTAATGCATCTCTGACGTCATGTCAGAATGATTTAAATGAAATGGCGTCACACCAGCAGCTGTTGAAAATTGGTTCTTTTTACTATAACAACAAAGCAATGTGACATACGTGTCCGCTGTGGCAACGCCATCTGAAACAAGGCAGCGGCACCAGTTCTTGACGTCTTCACAGCAAGGCCTTTCCGTGACCGCCCTACCTAGTGGACTGGTGTAATCTAACGCGACGGTTATCTCCCTTACTTAGATGCTTACGAAACTATAACAGTTGAAACTATGTTCTTTCTAACTATTTAAAACAGATATTTGCGATGGTAAAAAAGGTATTTGTATTGAGTAAATAGAACATGATCTGTAAACTAAATGTTATGCGTTTTTTTTTATTAATTTTAGGGGGCGGATTGGGGGGGGGGGTTCGAGGGCGAGTGATACAATACGTTGATTCTATTAGTGAAATACAAATGCAATGAAACTTAAGGGGTTTGCTGAGCAACTCGATTTTAAAGTATTTTGACGGCTAAATAAAAACGGAAATTCCGTTTTAATGTTTCCACTTTCACTGGAAAGACTCCCCCCCCCCCCTTAAATAAAAAAAAGACAATCTCGGTGCATTGAGTTTACAGATCTTGTTTTATTTATTAAGCAATAATTTTTTCTTCTGTTTCTTTAATTTATAGCCTCGTTTCCGACTATAGCAAAAGGCCGACGGATGAGGGACTGTTAAGGAATCCATAAATATTTTACCCTTTTTTCCATGCAGAAACTTATTCATTCATTCTTTCAGTAAACTAAGCTGTTTAATAGGTACTTTCTTTTAACGTCTTTAAATTTTCTTTAACTTCTAGTAAGGATCCTTTAAAAATGCCATTTTCACTTCCTTCCACGCAGATCAGACAACCAACTGAGAGAGTGCGAGCTTGCAGAAGAGTTTCCGCTTGCAAAAGGAAGTATACAATTTATTTAGAAATCACCTTTTAGTACAGTTTACATATCTCAGTAAGAGGTTCATGATTATGGTATTTCAAATTAAAACATGAGTAAAAATCAGACTACACAAAATAGTTCTTTAAATTGTGAAAAAATGGGAAAGTAGTGTAACCGATAGCACAGGAAATACAAAAAGATGCAGATGAAAAAGCATAAATGGATTCAAACGTTTTTTTATTTTGTTTGTGCCAAATGTTTTATTTTATGGTGTTCCGTAAAGAATAAATAATTCATTCACTACGTTATAATATTTGTCAGTAAAATATTGAAATCCTTTATATATATGAAATATCGAATTTGTAATTATATTTTTATTTCTCTAATACAATACCGGAAAGAACTCGAATATGATATCGATATCTGTTTTAGTTGTTGTTTAACACATTTATAATTTTCGATTTTATTTAACTTTCACATTCACAAATACCTTTTTCCTACTACCACTGATGTTTACCCTTGCTGCAAAGTTGCAACACACAATATCTAGGGCATTTAAGTTAAAAAATATTTTTTTCTGAATATGTTAGATAGAAAAGGTCGTTTATCTTTATTTAATAAATATTTTTGCACCGTCAGTTTAATAGTTCGAAGTGTTCTGATTTTCGTCCCAACAGTGTGCTATAAATAATAGCATTACCTTAGGGAATTGAAGTTTAAAAGTAATAAAACTTAGTTTTAACACCCTGTTGGTGAAAAAAAGTATCAATCAACTGCTATAAATAAACAAAGACATCGCTCTTTTCACGTTTTAGCAAAACACAGCAACCGAAAAATTGTTATTTGGCCACTGCTTAGGAATTGAATCCCAGATATCTCAGTATCCAGTGGAGATATTTCGGATTCTTTTCCCCAGCAGTAGCCAAATAACACTTTTACGGTTCAGTGTGTTGCTAAAACGTGGAAAGAGCGACGTCTTTGTTTAATCACTATATTTGGAGGATTTTTACCAATTTCTCTAGATTTTTCATATATATTCTTCGAAAAATGTAACATTAACAGTTAGAAAACTAATTCTTGCCAAAAAGTTTCTTTTTAATGTTAGAAAAGGATTTTTGTTTTAATTAAGCGAACATTTTGGTCAATTCCATATACTGAAAATATTTCATGGTTTTCTCATTTTTTATTCCTTTTTGAAGGAATAAAAAAAATTGTGCACCAAAATAATTTAGAAAAACTAGATTTTTTAGCATATTTTAAGGAATGCATCATTTTGAAATTGTGCAATTCTAGTGTATAGAAAAATGTACAGCCCTAGAAATAACAAAAACACAATTAACTTTATTAACAGTACATTACAACCTAATTTACATATTGGTAATCATTATATACTACGCGATTTAATGCCGGTACAAACATCTTCAGAAAAACACTTTATTGTTGTACATTACTAAGGTTGAAGATCGTTCTCTCAACTTAACTATATTTCAAAATGACAAAGAAACTGCATTTTAAAGGAGCTTATAAAACATACATACCCTTGAAGCTCCTGGAAGCTGGAAATCTCGAGGAATTGTCCGAATCCAATTGGAGCATATTTCTCATTCCCAGGAAATTTAAACACTGGCGCTTTAGGATGTGTCGTAATTGCTACGGCAATTTGGTACACAACAATGTGAAGGCATATTAGAACTAAAAATAATTTTTTAATACTGCGAAATAAATAACAAGGAATGGAATAATATGAATCAGTCAGCTGCAAGAATAACGAACAACCTCATGGTGATACGCTACAATAATCACACAAGGTCACGGACGACTATGGTTACAGTCGTTCGTCAAATTTAACAGGTCTTCCTGTAGGGACGTCGGAGAGCAGGAGATGCTTGGGCATTGTTTTAGGGGCGTTGGCCCATCTCGCACGAATGATCAGAAGCCGTCGCTTAGACCACTGCACCACTGGGACGGCTCAAGAAAGCATTACTCAAGTTATTAATCAAGTTATGGCTGTAGAATAAATCACGCTCCTGTGCCCTGACGTTAGACCCCATTTTGATGATATTCAACAGAACCGGTTCAGTATACCTATTTAACAACATGATAAAGTTATGTCGGAATCGAAGCATCTTTACTTAAGTTATGATGCAAAAGGAGGCAGAATTGATTCCGCTACTATGTTCTGACCTTAGACCCCATTTCGTCCGCTTTCTACAGAGTTCGTCCTCAGGTTTTCTCTACCACATACTAAAATCTCATCGAAATCGAATAATTTTTACGCGAATTATCCTGCAGTCAGGCAGATAGACGTAAAAAGCTGGAGCATATACGCTTCTTCAACCTAAATCCGGAAAACGTAAAAAATCGCATTTTGTGGTTCTGCTTCAATTTTCTATTATGAGAGAACGTTTCACTGATACGCGAATGCTCAGTGCCACGAGAAAATGTAAGAATCGGAAACAAGAAAATTCTAAACAAATTTCAGCTTGCACAGATTCGGGTTTTCCGTTATTGGAAAAATACATACTGTTTATTCAAATATTACTTCAAGTCTTTAAGACGAATAAATGAAGTTGTTATATAGGAAACGGCAAGAGTAAATGAACTAAGTTCCTGGATGATTCAAGTTACCGTATAAACCACTGTCACGGGTTTTGCTATGTACTCTGCATTCAATTTGTCTCAGGTTCGGGCAAGACGCCAACTTCCCATCATTATCACTGTCCTTGCATGGAAAGAAACATTCCAGGTGTTTTTTCCAGGTGTAGATATATGGATGCCCCCCTCTAACTTTATTTGAAAATATCGTCACTATTAATCATCGGATTTGGACGACATTTAAAATTTTAAGGGTTTTTCCATGTGCTAAATGAAATGTGCGTAAAATAACATACCCCTTATATGGAAACATTTGGAGATAGGGGGCTAATTAACATGATAATTAGCTTAATTAGCATTTTCTTTGCGTCACGTATTAGTTCCCTTCGAGTGCTTTCCAGCGGTACCTTACTTGTCTATCTGCGGCAATTGGTTCCAAAGTTAAGGGGGTGGCTCGTTTTTTTTTGAGGTCTGTACAAGGATTCCTGGATACCTGGGTATAATATCATTACCCTGATGTTTTTCGAAAACTCTACGGTACTTTCACAAATAAGCACTTACATGGCACAAGAAATACTGTAAAAACTAAATGGAAAATGAAGATACAGCTTCCATTAAACAAATGACAACAGAAATTTTTCGAGACTGGGTAACCTTCGCATTTCGGCGAAAATTTTATATAAGTTAGGGACTGACATTTGGCAGACTTTTTCTATGTTTTCAACTGCATGTAATATACTAAAGCCACATTTTTAAATATTTTAATATATTTTTTAAATATATTACTGTTTAGAATAAACATTGAACAATAAAAAAACATTACCTTACCAAATTAAGATAGCATTCTCTTGGTATGGATATAAATTCAATCTTGGTCTCATATTTCATACTGACGTTTTTAGAAAGGCTGACCTTCAGTTCCACAGAAAGACGTAGTAACAAGACGAATCACGTAATACTGAGGTCTCCAAATTAGTAACGTCAAATAACGATAACTTATTTAACTTAACAAAATACATGAGCGTTCCTCAGTTAGCATTTCGCAGTACGCAATTTGTATTCGTTCAGCCAGAAATTAGCAGCACAGTATGTAGTTGTGATTGCCTTACAATGCTTTTTAGCTGAAATACGTATTGCGGAAACGCTGATACATAAGAAGATACGCTGATTAATAAGAACATAGCTTAATTCTACACGATATGTTAATGTCAAGTTCTGTTAGAAAAAGTGTAATTATTTCGAAGGAATGGATTTCATAAAAGTAAAATCTTTGTTTGCATAATATCGAGGAACGATTGTGAAACCAAATAAGAATAGATGTCAAAACAAAACAGGTCGCGTATGCCCAGTGCTAGCTATAGTTTTTATTGGACTTCGGTTACTGGTTGGCATTAGTAATTGTGATAATATTATATTATCCATTTCCAAAACTGCTCCCCACAAAAGCTAAGGTAAGGGAGGTAAGTACACATTTCTGCATGTTCGAATTGCTTCATACATATTTTTGAAGAAGGAAAACGCGCATTTCTTCTTATGTATTTATTTATTCGGGATCATTTATTGTTTTAAGTAATATTTCCGATGTATTTCTCAGTATTTGTCCATTTGTTCAGAATAAACGAATGTTTGAAGAGATCCTATACACCATATGCGCAACATTTTGTGTAATTATAACTTATATGTTATTAGAAGCTTGTGATCGTATGTGAAATTTCCAGTGAACGAGAACAGTTCATCCTTCTATCGATTGGATTACCGAGTAGCCGATAGCAACTGCTGAAATAATTTTACAGCATTTCGAACACACAATTCAATTTCCGCTAGTAAGTGAACTCTATTTCTCTTTGTTAAATATAAATGCATGGAAGGAAATAACCTATATAACCTGTTTATCTTTGTTCCCTGCGATTTTCTTTTATTTGCGGAATGGGTAGTGTCCTGTTAACGAGAACGGGCCATCGACATATCAGTAACGTTTTGCTGAAATCATTTCCCAGAACTTCAAACTGATATTTTCGCTGTCGAGTGAGCTTAGTTTCATATGACTCGCTGAAATGCATTTTCCGGTAAATCCCTGTTATTTTTGTTTCAAGGACTGCCATACTTTTTAAAACTGTAATACGTAACCTCTCATCCTCACACTATGAAACAAAATGGATGGTAGCCTTGAAAAAAGCTTAAAACTCCACATTTTAGACAATTCACACACGTTTCCGACATAGATGAGATATCTAGACTAAATTTCAATATCCAAAGAGGACACAACAGAAGCAGCGCCATCGTGCCCACACAACAATTTCTACACCGTCATTGGCTTAGAAGGATAGCTGACACTAATGAATACGAAGGTGTCAAAAGAGATTTGAGGAACGAACATGTTTTCACCAAATTTTGTCAATTGTGGGAGTATCAGGTATGTTGAAAAGTGCTACCCACTTTTAGTAAGGAATCAAAATATTTTTTTTAATAAATAACATTTTTATCCTTTTACATAATTGTCATTATTAACTATGACGTAATATACTATGTTTGAGGTCGTAATTGAATTCCCCGTCTTTAGAACTCATCTTCTTCGGAGTGAAACATTTGAAATGCAGTTTGACATCTTCATTGAAGATTTAACCTGCAAGCCGTTCTAAAGTTGCAATCCTATGTCCAGTAATTTTCTTTGTGTTTAAAGCTGTATGGAAGTCTTGCGTTGCGTATTGAAATACTACTTTGCGGCTAACCAGTGCTGGACGCTTCGATTTCAACTTTTCTTCCAACATTCCAACAGTTGGCAGTACAGGTCAGCATTTATCATCTATTTCCCACTGGATTATCTAATGTGCCAAAAAATTAAACCTCGAATTTTCCTTGACAGTAATGTACTGGAAAAAAATAATCATTTTACCAGTTTGATCTATTTTAAAATGATTAAGCCGCATCCCAAGGTCTTTAGATGTATCTCATGGTATTAGGTTGGGATCGCTACGATGTCAGCCTCTTATTGGCTGCTGAAATGACGTCGGCGTGGACGCATGGCAGCTTTTAGTGTCTTGTGGCGTAGGGTTACGGCATACGAAACGATCGTGATAATCACACTTATTATGATAATAACGAAATAAAACTGCGAAAAACTGCTCACACATAAATAAATCTCATAAATTCAAAGCATTTATCTTCCTTGATGCGCAACATTTCCAAATTTATTTGCATATATGTGAACTCACATTTTAATTCTTACTGAATAACGAAATTGGTAGCCAAGACACTACAAATAAAACAGCTACAAGTATTAAGGTTAGACATTGATACTTAAATTAGTTCTGAAACTTACTTTATCAAAAAATGCTAACAAAGGCGGCAATACGTATCGCAGCGATATCAATCCCTTCCGTAGTAGGAACAACACGAAAACTATTCTGTCTCTCTTCATACATTCACTCTTGAAAGATTTTTCAACATTCCTTCATGGTGTGTATGTATATAACACATAAGCAGGCTAAAAACAAATTTAAGCGAAAGAAAACCAAGATACAAAGAGAGATTTAAGTGTTTTTATATGCCTTTTTTTTTCAAAATTATTTTTTTCCTGTAATGTTTATTAAGCTTATTTTGCTCAATGTTTAAGACTGTGGTTTTAACTTTAAACCTTTTCTACCAGCATATGTGCTAGCTGGTTGTTTTAGTAGTTAAAAGTTTTAGTAGAATTTAAAGTTCAAGGATTTTATTAACTTACAAAATTTGTTTTTAGTGCACTTAAGCAGATGTATAATAATATAGCAGAAACCCACTTTCAGGTCTTTGTAGAAATGAGAGGTAGCATTTCTGTTTGACCCTGAAGAAGCTATAAGTGATTATTCTCAACATGTTTTACATTACAAATTTGTACATGTCTTTTTTTATGAACTCAAAATTTTATGGGTTACTGTTCTTTAGTTTTTGCCCTCATCAAAGGGTTTTTTCTTTTTAAAATTATTTGCACACACACACCATGAAGTATGGAATACTTAAAAAATGACATCTTGAAAAATATTCCTATCTCTCTCTCTCTCTCTCTCTCTCTCTCTATGTATATATATATATATATATATATATATATATGCACCATGAAGGAATGAGGAATGGTGAAAATTAAAATGTTTCATCTTTTCAATTTTTCATTTTTTTAATTAAAGTTTACATCTTTTTTTTCTCTTATATATATATATATATATATATATATATATAACTGACCTTTGTTTTGCTGATGACTTAGTCATTTTTGCAAGTACCCCATCAGTGCTGCAGAGTATGATCCAGGAACTTACTGACAAGAGTAAAGAAGTGGGATTAAAAATGAACTTTCAGAAGACAAAAGTGATGTACAATGCTTTTACAAGAAATGAAGGTTTATCGGTAGATGGAGAAAAGCTGGAAATAACTGATACCTACGTCCATCTTGGACAGCAGATATCAAGTGAGGGTCACCTTGATGAAGAAATTAATTGGCAAATATAACTTACCTGGAGGGCTTTTGAAAGGAACAGTATAATTTTCAAGAGCAATATGCCATTATGTCTTAAAAAAAGTGTTTGATCAATGCATCCTAATTCAAAGAGCATGGAGAGGTGCATGCTTGGTGCAACCAGGAGAGATAAGAAGAGGAAATCGTGGATCAGAAAAATGACAAGAGTGGAAGACATCACGATTACAGGAAAATCCCTGAAAATGCAAAGAGCTGGACATACTGCCCGAAGGACAGACCATCGATGGACAGCCGAAATTTTAGATTGGATTAAGAGGGACATTAAAAGATCCAGGAGGAGACCACATGGGAGATGGGTGGATGAAATTCGAAAGTATGCGGGAGTAACATGGAGGAGACTGGCACAAGACAGACTGTAGGGGAAGAAACTTGGGGAGACCTTCGCCCAGCATTGGATTGATAATGGTTGACAATGATCATGATATGTATATACTCGTATATGTGTGTGGTGTGTGTATTTAATTTGTTTATATTAATAGCTAGCAAATAAGTTGGTATATTCCTTACCACTAACACTGTGTTAATTTAATTCTACAACTTTTCCGTTCCAGATTTGATCTTTAAAACAATGTTCCCATGACAGATATATTTAAATAAAACTTTTCTTTCTCACATAAGCATATATAAAAGCCATCAGAAAAATTGCAAATATTTGCATGCATTCATACAAACAATGAAAAATTGAAATCAATAAAAACTTATCTTTCTGATGGCAGAATATTCCATGACACCATTCCTTTGATGCATTTTCCTACGAAAAAAAAAAAAAAGAAAAAAAAAAGGGGGAATAGAAGGTGGTACCTGAATATCTGCAGAGTCTTGTAGTGTAATATCCAAAATTATCTACCCCTCCAATATTCCTCCTGTTTGGAGATAGATTAATAAGTGTTTCCAATGCACGCTTCCGAAATCTACGGTCATGACAGACAGTGCATTTGTACGGTCATGAAATCTACGGTCATGACAGACAGTGCAAGTGCAGTTGGAGTTGCAGTCTCAGATCCTAAATTGTCAATATTGGCTCTAGTACTTACCTTATTAATACTAGTATTATTGCTTGTGGGAAAGTTTAATGTACGTACAGCATCAGGGTTCAACACTTTTCTGCTAGTCACCCGAAGTAACTCTGCCTTTAAGTCACGCTCGTAACATGTGTGAAATGTTTGGAACACACTCTTGCATTAGAAACTTTGAAGGAATTCTGGCAATTTTTGAAATGATAAATCCTTGGGAAATACATGGTGCATAATGTCAGCATTCTTGATAAAATAAAATTTCTCAGTGATTTGAATGTTTACGCTCCATTCGTTCTGATGATGCCGAGCCAATAGCTCTGCGAAACTATAGTCGATATATGTTAAGCCTTTGATTGTGGTAAACGTTGGTATTTTTATTTCATCTCAAAACCACAAGTTTTGTAGTCATAAATTATATATAATTTTAGGTGTCAACTGGTCCTTAGACTACAATTTGGTGTGTAAGTATATTAAGATATCCTACAACGGGATACGGCAATATAACATCTTGCTTCGCTTCCGTTTTTGGACTTATTTAATACCGATATAGACTTTCCAGGAATATAAAACTTAGTTCCTAATCTTGATTATGACGAACTCAATCTATGTCAGTGTTCTTGGTTTTCCTATTGCACGTACTAAAACAGGCCACTGCACAACCCGGCATTATTGCGTTTTTTACGAAATACTCAAACAATGAATCTCAGTGGTAAATAAGTATCAAAATAAACAACAACATAAACATCAAACTTGAGATACCAACTTCAAACAGTTGCACATCAATTACGTTCATAGCGGAAACTCCATCACGCCAATTGTAAACAAACAGTGATGCGGGAAGCAGAAAGACTAAGCGTCCACACCTACGTCATGCGCCGCTTCAAATTAACCGAGTCAGATACTGCGCAGCTCAGGCGTGACCCTCCTTGCAGCATCCTTCTGACAACAGAAACAGAAACCGCATGTCATTGGTTTGTTCCACAATTTAATTTTTCTCTAGGTTAACAAAAGTAGGATGTAAGTATTTAGAGTTTTAATCTGTAAAATTACTTTTGTTATGTGGCACAAAATTCTACAGTTGTTTCTCTATTTCGCGGGACATATGAATGTCTAGGATTAAACGTTCAGCTCTTGCAAAAATATTAGTTTAAATATAGGTTTCATCTTAACTGAAATTTTAATATATTAGCTTCAACTGCATTGGTATACCGCATACTTGTAGAAAAAGAAAGGTTGAACGTATGTGTTCAGCAATTTCTTTGTAAAATGTTTCTACATATGCTGAATACTTTAGGTTTCAGATATAGCATTCATTTATAGGAAATATTTAAAGATCTTCCTACCTTTACTGTGATGGAAGTCAAAAGTAGTATTGGTAAATTGTTTCACGTAAGAATTTCTATAACTTCGCGGATATTGCGGGTGACGTACGGCCAACGACAAGTGACAAAAATAGCTCTCAATTGAAACCATTATAGCATTAAAATTACCTGCGTCATACTAATTGTGTTGGCATATCGTTAAACACCATTTAGTTCAATTCGAGTACTGCGCTATACAGCGGGGTGGTGACGCAATATTTTCGGTTTGTGCCGTCGTGTTTGACTCGGTCCATCTCGGCAACCGTGAGCGCAACGCTACTGTGCGAGTGCGTGGTATCGTACAAAAGCTCTCGGCAAGATGTATTCAATTATACGAAGAACACTATGCAGTGGTTTGAACAGAAACTTTTAAAAATTGTGGTCTTGTGAACGGGTGAACACCTTTGACAATATCGCGGTTTATCTGGACAACCGTGAGTGCAAGACAACGGTGCTTGAAAGCGTTTTTATAGCTCTCAACGATACCTATTCAAATACATAAAGAACATACCGTAATAGTTTAAACCAAACTTTAAAAAAACATTTGTATGAACGGGTTAACATTTTCGACGATACCGCGAAATTCGAAGAATAAATGCAAGCAAAAGTGGAGAAAATCGAAAGGAGAGGCATATAATGAGGAATGTAAGAAGTGCAAGAAGTCAACGAACTAGAGAGTATGGAGAACGCCTAAAAGCATCCGCCGACAAGCAAAAATCCAACATACGGGTCGAACCCCTGTCCGGCCCATCTCGAGCTCTGCTTTGTGTTCGCAATATATCCAGCCATATTATTTTTTTTATTGGATGTTTAACACCGTGAGCATCTCAATGGGCTATAAGCATTCGCCCTTCCCTAATTTAGGGTCATAATGTTTAAAATAATCATAATTTTGTCAACTATAAGCATTAACGTTTCTGAAATACTTTGACGCAAATAGATTCATCGAGTTGAATATCTACAAGAAGACATGCAGATTGGGCAGAAATTTCACTTTTTCAAATGAACCACTCGATGTATTTTTTCTTTTCACAAAAGCTGATAAAATAACGAGTATTGGTCGCAGAACAAATGCCTTAAAAGTAAAGACAGTTCTAACCAAAACACAAAGAAAAAACTCTCTTTCAGAAATCGATTTCGAAATTTTGAAAAGTAAGTCGTGAAGTACGTTGAATTTGGTTTTTTTGAAACAAACCATTATTACTGCTGCTGTGTTGAAAAAGAAGACCGAACTGTTGTGATTGTATATAAAACACTGTTGTTCGGTTGAGTCGTATTCAAATCATTTTGGTACTTGAGTAGTTTTCCGAGATATTATTAAATCAGCAAATTCTGAGTTCCAATGACTGCTCTTCTAATATTTATTTCACTATGAGGGCACCGAGTGTGACAAATTACTGAAGATGAGATCGGTTATCACCGGTTTCAGAAATCATTTGTTATGTTGAACTATTTCTTTACACCATGATAAATAGAAATAAAAAAAGAAAATCCCCTTACATTAGGAATATTTGTGATTTTAAATCCACATCATCAAAGAATAGACCTGGGAAATATCTCACAAACTTTACATCAGCAGCGGATTTTTCAGCGAAAATTTTTGCAATTAAATTCAATCGTGCATTGCATTATGTGCTTTGTAAAATAGCAGCTTGAAGTGATATTTCCCATTCGGCAACTGCAGCTAAGCAGGCACAATAATAAAAACTTAAGAAAAGAAAGGTTGAACAACATTGTCAATAATTTGTAATTTATTTTATTTTTTGATATTTTACTGCAAAACGTTTTAGGCTTTGGAACACTGTAAGGACAAACAATAGTTTTAGAACTCATTGAAAAAAAAACGCTTCACAATAATTTTTTCATCCCAGTTTGGTGAATAAAGTTCTGGTAACACGCATGCTATAGCTCTCTTTTTAAGGAGAATAATCACAGCTGTTGATATTATTTGAAATCCTTTTTCTCATGGCTAATATGCACGAAATGTCCATACATTATGATAACTTATCTAATATGATATTTGCTCTCCACGTGTCGAAAACGCAGCACTTACCCGCAGAAGCACGATCGCTACAAGATTTCTTGTGGTATCTGGTGCGAACACGTTAGAAGTAGATCCCATAATTTAAGTCTCCTAGATTAAGAGGTTGATCCGTCGAAGTTCGGATTTGCTCAATTAAATTACTGTTTAGGGATTTTGGAGGCTAGGTCAATACATAGAAGTTTTCGTCCTGCTCCGTGAAACATTCTCCAACAATCCTGGTATTTGGGCACTGCACATCGTCGTTTTGAAAGAAAGAATTACTGGAGTGAAACGATGTTGAAATAAAAGGATGTATCTATTCTGTAATGATGTTTCGGTAGGTGGTAGACGAGGTGATGTTCTGTAATGATGTTTCGGTAGGTGGTAGACGATGTGTGACTGGACCGAGTATTTCCCAACAAAACGTTGCTCAAAGCACTACACTTCTTCCACCGGCTAGTTTTCACCCCATGTGCACCCTGCTGCCAACACTTGTCCAGGAAACCAACGCACACGTACCTGGCCGTCCACGTGGTGCAACATGAAACGACATTCACCTAACCAGACGACCTTCTTGCAATCATTTGATAATTTTTTGCGATATTTGTCTGACACAGACGGCCTGCTTCCTATCATTTCTTATTCCGCGTTGGTGGAATAATTCATTAACAAAATAATAGCAATGTTAAGGTTTGAAGAAAAAAAATCGTGACAATACATTTTCACGTATTTCTTTGTTCACTTTGCATTTCAATGAAATGCCTTCTTTCTCCAATTGAAAACTGTTCGGTTTTCTTGAATACTGTGACGTTTTGTAAAGCGTAGTAACACGCAGAAAGCCACATTTCAAAACGTAACTATACTGCTTCGACTTCGCAAATGTTCTTTGGTTAAAACCCTCATTCCAACATGAGTCGTTTGTGGTTCAGTGTCAAAGGAATCCGCCGCAAAGGAATGTGTGCAACAGACGGCGTCGAGCTGTGGAGGCAGACAATGCCACACCTTTCGCAATACTCCCTGTTGTGCTAATACTTGCGAAGATGCGTAACAGTTCGCCACTGCATTCGGAAGAGGTGTCTGTCATCCCTTGGTGTCGTAACCTTTATCGGTCCACTGCCGGATTGTCTCTGCACCTGGTTCTCCTCGGTTCACTGTGGCCGCAGGCGCATCACTTTCGTGGAGTTATATCTTGTACGAGCAGCGATGTCGCGGTACAAAAATGCACCTTCACGCAGGGCAAACACTCGTCCCTGTTTCAACTTTGTCGTATGGTAATGTTACGCCCTTCGCCGTCGCCGATGCATTATTGAATCTTGGAGACCCTTTTACAACTCGGTGTCCGCCATGCACTATTGATGTGTATCTTAAACAATCCTCCCTTTATACAATTCACTCGACCCTTCAGAAGGCGTAGCCAGTCCCAGACATGAGTATAGACTCTGTATTTCTATTAATCCTTTGCATAACCTGCCTGCTCTGCATATACTGCAAATTTCACGTGATTACCATCATTGCTTCATAGTGTTGAAATTTTCAGAAACAGTAGTTTATTTGAATTAAACAGCTCTGTTTTGACACACGAGTACTGACACAAACGAGAGATAGGAGGGAAATATTAGTGATGTTGTGTTCTGGGTCGGAGACGAGAAGTACCCAAAGGTGCATTTTGCAGAATCTTAATATAGAACACTACTCCAAAAAAAATCGTGTGCTTTCGAGAGTGAAACGGAAAGCATCAAAACTTAAGAGTGAATTTGTATCCTGAAAAACACGAAACCAGAATATCGCTCCGTGCATGTAATACGCTGGGTGGCTCAATATTAAGTGTCAAATACAGAACACGAGAATTTTCCTGAAGTATTTGAAAACGAAAGATAGTCAGGTCGTGTAAAATAGGTGTTTGCTTTATACAAAAATTAGGTGACACAAGATAATTCTTATAGTGACTACTTGAGAATACGCAAGCAAGCTGGATGCTGCCACTTGAACATGAACAAAGGCAAAGCAGCATGAGAAAAGGGAATTTTATTCTCCCCCTCCCTTCACCAAGAGGGTAACTGCAGACTTCACCCGCAATGAGACCTAGGTGTTGATGATGCTGTGCCGGACTTCTTTTTGTTTCTTTGTTTGGGGGTTGAACACCAACCGTGAAAGCTCAATGGGCTATGAGCAGTCGCTCTCCCCTAATTTAAGGGGATACGAGTTTCAATAAAAGGAAGGAGCCAGTTCCCTACAAAAAAGACAGCATTCATTCCTTACCAGGATTCGAAACCGGCTCACTTCGGACCAATGATCTGAAGCCAACTGCTAAGCCATTGCCCTTTAGGCTGGTACTGCCGGACTTCAACTGACGTACACCACACTGCACAACTGGAGAGTCCATATTTAATTCCACTGAAGGAAAATGTGTGTGTGTGTGTGTGTGTGTGTGTGTGTGTGTGTGTGTGTGTGTATGTGTGTGTGTGTGTGTGTGTGCACTGAGTTACATTTTCATTAGGAAAACCCCGTTTTTCATATTCTGAGCGTTAAGGATATACCATGTAACATCAACTTAAAATGTGGTTACTACAAATTCTACCCACCTGTCCACTATACGTAATCAGTAAATGTTTGCCAATAATGAGGAAACGTGGCGTCACAATACGTTTTGACGTAGGCCAGGTAGTTAGGGCACGCATGATTGGTGCCCGCATTTCGGAAATAGCCACAATTCTTGGCGGGTCTCGTACAGCCCTATCAATGGTGTAACAAGAGTAGGTTAATTATGCACAGACATACAAAAGAAGGGATCACATTGTTCAACCACGCGCGATCGAACGTAATATTGAGCGTCTGGTGTCACGCCTTGTGTCTCAGAAACGACGTGCAACACTCCGCCTGCACACACACCAGTACAGCAGGGGTGCAATTCGACATATTTCCACATTCATCACGCTTTGTACTTTGCTTCGCCTGGAATTCCACAGCCGGACACCAATGAGGTTACCCGTGATGACGCCCAGTCATCGCAAACAACTGTTCGCATGGGCCAAGTAACGCCGGCAATGTACTTTCTACTGATGGTAGGTCGGCTGGACTGCTGTATCTCATTTCTGCTGCACCGCGCTGAAGGCAGCGTTCGCAAATGGCGTAAACAGCATGAAACCCTATCCCCTGGTTTCACAGTTAGGGTTCAACCAGCTGGTGTCGATTTCCCTTTAGCGGTCGGTGCAAGCGAAGTTCTCCTCTAGGGTCTATGGCCATTTGGGGCCAAAAGGAGTGACTTCAGAATGTACTCGGTGTGCCATTGGTCCATTCCTGATACACCGTTACTAGAGCACCTCGCAAACATCCCACGAGATCTGCTGTGCCTCAGGTGTTTCCCCCTTGCGGCGGTAGCCGATGATCATTCCTTTTTGAACGCCCGTGTAATAACTGCCTCTGCCCATTGTTCTCACGCAGCGCACTGTGGCTCGTATGTCCTGGCCGGGCGCCTACATCTCGATGTGGTCAACTTTGCCACGTGCTCTCTGTAAAGCGCCTGGGCGGGTAAACCCTAATTTCGGGGTTGTCATATTGTTCTTATACGACCGTGTATATATACACAAACGCCGTTTCATAAAAACTGAGAGTATTTTTTTTAATTGGCATCAGTGCTCAGGGAGAAAATAACCATGCAGATGACTATCTGAAATAAGCAATATCTATGGCAACAGTTATGAATCGTGGCAGACGATTCTGGTTTTGTTTTTGCGCAGTTGTTTATGGTACATCAGCATTTCGCCATACAGCTATGGAGGTGAGGTAATTAGTGAAATGCATTGTGCGATAAAAAAAATTATCGTTTGAGTAAAACGGATCCAGAAACAGTTTATTTAATGAAAAAACTTACAAAGATAAATGTTTGTGTTAGTCAACGATTTCTAGATGGCCCCATGATTTCAACAAAGGGCTTTTGTCGGCAGAACTCGCTCTAGGCTTAATCGACTTAAAAGTGTTATTAGGGAACGCATTGTTAACACTGTTTAGGAAAACCTGCAAGAAGATTGACGAATGTCGTGTGAAGACAAAACTGCGTCTACTATTATTTTAAAAACGTCGGCATTCCGCATTCTACGAAACACATACTACGAAACAACCGCGATCATATAGCACTGTGAGGTTTAGTGAGTATGTCGCGGCGGGAGAGAACTGAATTTGAGAAGGGAAAGATTGTTGGGTGTTGTATTAGTCTGCTGTCCATAAGAGAAATCGGCAGACGTTTAAACATACCCTAGTCAACTTTTTCGCTGTACTGAATAAGTGGAAGGCACATGGCGTGCCTGAAGTAGCAAAACGTACCGGCAGACCAAAGAAAATTAGTTACAGAGGACGTCGAAGCTTTAAGAGAGTCGTTACAGCTTAACTGCACAAGACTTCAGTGTATAGGTAATTAAAAATGCTGAATCCTCGGTATGCACTCGTACCTTTCTCAGATAACTTCATTCCATGCGTTATCGTGGTCGGGCGGATGCTCATAAGTCTTTCATCTCCACTAATAGGAATGCTACTCGTCGTTTAACTTGGTGTAAAGAACACTTATCGTGGACCGTATATCAATGGAGACAGATGCTAGACCTGACGAATCGAGATACACGATCCATCAGTCTGATGGCCGTGTGTGGGTATGGCGGCAGCTGAGGGGAACACTATTTAACACAGTGTACTGTTCCTACGGTCAAGTTTGGAGCTGGCAGTGTATTCGTGAGGGGCTGTTTTTCGTGGTATGATCCCGGCCCATTGGTTATAGTGGACAGACCTGTTAACTAGCACGTCTACCTCGATATTCTGGACAATTATACCCTACCAGCTGTGTGGCAATACTATGGTACCAAGCCTTGTTGGTACAAGCGGGATAATGCACCGAGCCATAAAGCAAGGATTGTTACTGCGTATTTTGATGATAATTCCGTATCGTGTGGGAACTGGCCAGAACAGAGACCTGACCTTTATTCCACAGAGCACCTATGGGATGAATTACAGGCCAGCATAAAAAGTTTGGAACCAAGGCCTATTACTAAGTAACTATTAGCGGCAGCGTTTTGTACTGAAAACGCATAATTATGGCTGTGTTCGAAAACCTTGTCAAAAGCCTGTCTCGAAGTATCAGTGCATGCATTAAGGTCAAAATGGGACCGACACCGTACTAATGTATGTCAATAAATAATATGTTGTGTTTATCTTCTAGGTGTCCGGTGACTTTTGCCAATATATATATATATACGTATAGATATTTTTTGTTCGAAATTCCTTTGCCTTCTATGTCTTTTTTTCATTATTCTCTCTCTCTCTCTCTCTCTCTCTCTCTCTCTCTATATATATATATATATATAATGCTGGCCACCCAAAATACAACACCAAGAAGGCCACGAGGTAGCAAAGAGAGATTTACTGGTCACATAACAACAGATACAAAGATGAAATTATTGAGCATACAGGCCAGTGCGACTTGAGGCGCACGGAGACATCAATATTTCGTGTGGTCCCCCCATGGCTGGCCATAACGGCCGCTACACGTTGCGGCACCGAATGGAAGAGGCTTTGTATGTGGGCTTGGGGTATTTCGGACCAGGCTGCTTCCACACGTTGCCACATTTCATCAGGCGCAGCCGCTGGTGTTGCTTTCCGCTCCACTCGGTTGCCGATAAGCGACCAGACGTGTTCGATGGGCGATATATCGAGAGAACAGGCGGGCCTCGGCAGCAGTGACACTTGATGGGCCGTGAATAATTGTTGCATGATGCGTGCCGCGTGCGGGCGCGCATTGTCCTGTTGAAACGTGGCCGCTGGCAGGTCCTGCAAGTAAAGAGGACTACATACTCCAAAAAGGTCGGAAATGCAGCGGTGGCTGTTGAGTGTACTAGCGATGCGTACCAGAGGTGTGCAGGTGTCATATCCAATTGCGCCCCAAACCATAACGCCAGGCGAGAGACCGGTATGGCGATGCATAATGCAGGCGTCATACAGTCTCACGCCACGGTGCCGCCGCACCCGGATCCGACCATCGTGGTGTTGCAGGCAGAAGAGGGATTCGTCGGAGAAGACAATGTCGTGGCATTCTGTATGTCCAGGTGCGGCATTCAACGACCCACTGCCGCCGAACTCGCCGGTGGTATAACGTCAATGGTAATCGGAGCAATAGGCGCCGTGCGACAAGTTCCCGCTTCTGCAGAGGACGTCGAACGGTACGAGCTCACAAAGGTTGTTGCGCAACACACCCTAATTCCTGCGCTAACGTTCGTGATATGGCGGTGCGAGCCGTAAATGCCCGCCGCACAACATGCCGGTCCTCTGGTTCGGTGGTGTGCCGCGTCTGCGGCAATCGCTCACGTCGGTCCGTCGGTCCGTCCGTCCCGCCTGCACCCACCGAATCCATTCTATCCTCACTGTGGCTGGATGTTGTCTCACACGGGCGCCGATGTCTAGGTACGATGAACCGCTTTCGCGATAAGCCACTATTCGTCCTCTGTCGAACTCCGAAACGTGCTGGAATGACAGCCGTATTCTGCGACGGGGCATCAGGAAGCTTCCCACGCACACGTCCGGCAGCACAACACACTTAAAGTACTTACACCCCGCCTTGTGTGCATCCTTGTTATAGTGCTTCTCGGTGGCGTGCAGGGTGCACATGATTTGCATATGCCCTGTAATGCTAATCGTTTGCATATCCTCTCGCGGACGACGCATGCTGCGAATTTCAGGCCAATCGAATGCTTCCTTCTTGGTGTTGCAATTTGGGTGGCCAGCAGTGTATATATATATCATCATCATCATCATCATCATCATCATCATCATTGTCAACCATTATCAATCCACTGCTGGACGAAGGTCTCCCCAAGTTTCCTCCACAACGGTCTGTTTTGTGCCAGTCTCCTCCATGTCACCCCTGCATACTTTCGAATTTCATCCACCCATCTCCCATGTGGTCTTCTTCTGGGTCTTTTCCTGTCCCTTGGAATCCAATCTAAAATTTCGGCTGTCCATCGATGATCTGCCCTTCTGGCAGTATGTCCAGCCCATTGCCATTTCAGGGATTTAACTCTGACCATGATGTCTTCCACTCTTGTCATTTTTCGGATCCACGAGTTCCTCTTCTTATCTCTCCTGGTTACACCAAGTATGCACCTCTCCATGCCTCTTTGAGTTGTCTGCAGCCTTTGTATGTCTCTTTTAGTTAAGGTCCACGTCTCTGCACCATACGTAAGCACTGGAAGGATGCATTGATCAAACACTTTTCTTTTAAGACATAATGGCATATTGCTCTTGAAAATTATGCTGTTTCTTCCAAAAGCTCTCCAGGCAAGTTTTGTACGCCGATTAATTTCTTCACCAATGTGACCCTCACTTGATATCTGCTGTCCAAGATAAACGTACGTGTCTGTTATCTCCAGCTTTTCTCCATCAATCGATAAATCTTCATTTCTTGTAAAAGCATTGAACATCACTTTTGTCTTCTGAAAGTTCATTTTTAATCCCACTTCTTTACCCTTGTCAGCAAGTTCCTGGATTATACTCTGCAGCTCTGATGCGGTAGTTGCAAAAATGACTACGTCATCAGCAAAACGAAGGTGGGTTAGATAATCTCCATTAATCTTTATCCCCTTGTTTTCCCAGCTCAGCGACTGAAAAACACCCTCCAATATGGCATTAAAGAGCTTCGGAGATATGGTGTCACCTTGTCTCACTCCCTTTCCAATTTTTACGTGTGTTGTATTTTCAAACAGCCTAATCTTTGCACTTGCATTTTCATATATGTTATTAATAATATTAATGTATGCATCTTCAATACCGCAGGTTTTCAGAGCCATTGTAACTGCTGATAATTTCACCGAATCAAAGGCTTTTTCATAATCGATAAAAGCCATGCACAATGGAAGTTCATATTCCCTCGCTCTTTCAATTAGTTCTCTCAGCACGTGGATATGATCTATTGTGCTGTAGCCACTCCTGAATCCAGCTTGTTCTCTCGGTTGAGCCATGTCCAGTGTTACCTTCAAGCGGTGTGAAAGAACTTTAGTGAAGATTTTATAAACTACTGATAGGAGGCTGATAGGTCTGTAGTTTCCAAGATCCTCAATGTCACCTTTCTTATGTAGCAGGATCATTGTAGCGGTGTTCCAATCCTCAGGAATCTTTCCTTCATTAAGGCATCGAGTGAAAATTTGGGCGAGTACTGTTTCGATTTATCCACTTGCTTCTTGTATGATGTCTACAGTAATTCCATCTTCTCCTGGAGCTTTTCCCCGCTTCATGTTCTTGATTGCATGTGCAACTTCTGCTGGAAGGACTGGAGGAACTCTGGTACTGGTACCTTTCATGATGTCTGGAGTGCATGTATCATCCCTTTCGTATAATTTGGAGTAGAAATCTTTCACTCTTGTCAAAATTTCGCCTCTATTTCTTGTTACAGAACAATCTTCTTTTCTCAGTGCCATAATCTGTTTTCTTCCCTTACTGAGATGTCCCTTTGCTATCTTTAGGCTTTGGTTGTTTTCAATTGCTTTCCTCACTAGTTCACAGTTGAATTTTCTTACGTCTTCAGTGATACTTTTTCTTACTGTCTTGCATAGCTCTATATATTCCACTTTGGAAGTCACATCTTCTTTAGTTGTCCTCATCTCTCTTCTTTTTTGCATCAATATTTTCGTTTTTCCTGATAATTTATTTACATGCAACTTGTTCTTAGACCCAGCTAATATTGTTGCTTTTTCCATAAGAGCTTTGGTTACTTTTCTGTTAACTTCAGAGATGTCCACTTCTTCCGATGTTAGGCCTTCTAAAGCAGAGAACCTGTTCTTCAGTTCCAACTTGAAGGTATTATGGTGTTTTTAAGGTTGGTTATGTCAATAGATTTGTTTGTCTTATGAGCTTGCTACGTTCAAGTTTAGTGTTGAGGTGCATCTTACATCTCACCAATCTATGGTCACTACCTGTGTTGAACTTGTTTAGCACACTGCAGTCTTCTATGACGAATTTTTTGTTACACATAATAAAATCAATTTCACTTGTCGTCCCATTTGGATGTCTCCATGTCCATTTCCTGTGTGGCTTTTTCTTGAAGAAGGAGTTCATGATGAAAAATCCTTCTGCCTCTGCAAACTCAACGAGAGTATTTCCACGCTGGTTTCTGTTGCCGTGACAGAATTTACCTACTGAAGTTTCATTCTGTTGCCGTTGCCCTATTTTTGCATTGAAATCTCCCATAATTATTTTCAAGTGCTGCTTACCTTTATTATTTAGATGACAAATTTCCTCATAAAATTCTTCAATTTTTTCTTCAGGATGACTTGTGGTGGGTCCATAAGTTTGAATAATCTGAGCCTGGTATCTTTTTGAGAGTTGGATAACAAGTCGTGCAGCTCTGTCAGAGGAACTTTCAACTTCTACAACTTTATCCTTCAGTTTCTTGTTTATTATAAATCCAACACCACTAGTTCTGCCAGTATCTGTCCCACGATAGTAGAAGAGATGTCCACTTTTCAGTTCGATGAGATCTTCTCCTTTTCTCCTTACCTCACTTAGCCCCACGATGTCCCACTTGATCCTTTGTAGTTCCTCTTCCAATTCAAGACGCTATGAATCAGAAGATAGCGAGCGTCCATTGTACGTAGCCAAGGTCAGCATCAGATGGCAGCCTAGTCCGGTCCTCCGGGGATTCTTAGCACCCTCTGCATTCATGTCGCACTGGCCGCTGCCTTGGCCAGGTACATTCCAGCTGCCGGAGACTGAGGGCTAAGATTTAAGTTGTGGAATCATTTTGGAGGGGTTTGGCCATAACTCACCACGCTGGCCAAGCGGGTTGGTGAGTGTGGGATAGAATTTCCTCTAATCCCGATGGTATAGTTATACCGCTATTGGCGGTCGTCAGAGCCCCTTTAGTGGGAACAGGATGCACCACGAGAAGGCGGGGTTGACATCTGTCAAGGAGAGGCTGTGATGTTACGCATCACCTGACCTTACATCCCATATATATATATATATATATATATATATATATATGGGATGTAAGGTCAGGTGATGCGTAACATCACAGCCTCTCCTTGACAAATGTCAACCCCGCCTTCTCGTGGTGCATCCTGTTCCCACTAAAGGGGCTCTGACGACCGCCCATAGCGGTATAACTATACCATCGGGATCAGAGGAAATGCTATCCCACACTCACCAACCCGCTTGGCCAGCGTGGTGAGTTATGGCCAAACCCCTCCAAAATGATTCCACAACTTAAATCTTGGCCCTCAGTCTCCGGCAGCTGGAATGTACCTGGCCAAGGCAGCGGCCAGTGCGACATGAAGGCAGAGGGTGCTAAGAATCCCCGGAGGACCGGACTAGGCTGCCATCTGATGCTGACCTTGGCTACTTACAATGGACGCTCCCTATCTTCTGATTCAAGGCTTCTTGAATTGGAAGAGGAACTACAAAGGATCAAGTGGGACATCGTGGGGCTAAGTGAGGTAAGGAGAAAAGGAGAAGATCTCATCGAACTGAAAAGTGGACATCTCTTCTACTATCGTGGGACAGATACTGGCAGAACTAGTGGTGTTGGATTTATAATAAACAAGAAACTGAAGGATAAAGTTGTAGAAGTTGAAAGTTCCTCTGACAGAGCTGCACGACTTGTTATCCAACTCTCGAAAAGATACCAGGCTCAGATTATTCAAACTTATGCACCCACCACAAGTCATCCTGAAGAAGAAATTGAAGAATTTTATGAGGAAATTTGTCATCTAAATAATAAAGGTAAGCAGCACTTGAAAATAATTATGGGAGATTTCAATGCAAAAATAGGGCAACGGCAACAGAATGAAACTTCGGTAGGTAAATTCGGTCATGGCAACAGAAACCAGCGTGGAAATTCTCTCGTTGAGTTTGCAGAGGCAGAAGGGTTTTTCATCTTGAACTCCTTCTCCAAGAAAAAGCCACACAGGAAATGGACATGGAGACATCCAAATGGGACGACAAGTGAAATTGATTTTATTATGTGTAACAAAAAATTCGTCATAGAAGACTGCAGTGTGCTGAACAAGTTCAACACAGGTAGTGACCATAGATTGGTGAGATGTAAGATGCACCTGAACACTAAACTTGAACGTGGCAAGCTCATAGGACAAACAAAATCTATTGACATAACCAACCTTAAAAAACACCATAATACCTTCAAGTTAGAATTGAAGAACAGGTTCTCTGCTTTAGAAGGCCTAACATCGGAAGAAGTGGACATCTCTGAAGTTAACAGAAAAGTAACCAAAGCTCTTATGGAAACAGCAACAAAATTAGCTGGGTCTAAGAACAAGTTGCATGTGAACAAATTATCAGGAAAACCAAAATGTTGATGCAAAAAAGAAGAGAGATGAGGACAACTAAAGAAGATGTGACTTCCAAAGTGGAATATATAGAGCTATGCAAGACAGTAAGAAAAAGTATCACTGAAGACGTAAGGAAATTCAACTGTGAACTAGTGAGGAAAGCAATTGAAAACAACCAAAGCCTAAAGATAGCAAAGGGACATCTCAGTAAGGGAAGAAAACAGATTATGGCACTGAGAAAAGAAGATGGTTCTGTAACAAGAAATAGAGGCGAAATTTTGACAAGAGTGAAAGATTTCTACTCCAAATTATATGAAAGGGATGATATATGCACTCCAGACATCATGAAAGATACCAGTACCAGAGTTCCTCCAGTCCTTCCAGCAGAAGTTGCACATGCAATCAAGAACATGAAGCGAGGAAAAGCTCCAGGAGAAGATGGAATTACTGTAGACATCATACAAGAAGCAAGTGGAGAAATCGAAACAGTACTCGCCCAAATTTTCACTGATGCCTTAATGAAGGAAAGATTCCTGAGGATTGGAACACCGCTACAATGATCCTGCTACATAAGAAAGGTGACATTGAGGATCTCGGAAACTACAGACCTATCAGCCTCCTATCAGTAGTTTATAAAATCTTCACTAAAGTTCTTTCACACCGCTTGAAGGTAACACTGGACATGGCTCAACCGAGAGAACAAGCTGGATTCAGGAGTGGCTACAGCACAATAGATCATATCCACGTGCTGAGAGAACTAATTGAAAGAGCGAGGAATATGAACTTCCATTGTGCATGGCTTTTATCGATTATGAAAAAGCCTTTGATTCGGTGAAACCATCAGCAGTTACAATGGCTCTGAAAACCTGCGGTATTGAAGATGCATACATTAATATTATTAATAACATCTATGAAAATGCAAGTGCAAAGATTAGGCTGTTTGAAAATACAACACACGTAAAAATTGGAAAGGGAGTGAGACAAGGTGACACCATATCTCCGAAGCTCTTTTAATGCCACATTGGAGGGTGTTTTTCAGTCACTGAGCTGGGAAAACAAGGGGATAAAGATTAATGGAGATTATCTAACCCACCTTCGTTTTGCTGATGACGTAGTCATTTTTGCAACTACCCCATCAGAGCTGCAGAGTATGATCCAGGAACTTGCTGACAAGAGTAAAGAAGTGGGATTAAAAATGAACTTTCAGAAGACAAAAGTGATGTTCAATGCTTTTACAAGAAATGAAGATTTATCGATTGATGGAGAAAAGCTGGAGATAACAGACACGTACGTTTATCTTGGACAGCAGATATCAAGTGAGGGTCACATTGATGAAGAAATTAATCGGCGTACAAAACTTGCCTGGAGAGCTTTTGGAAGAAACAGCATAATTTTCAAGAGCAATATGCCATTATGTCTTAAAAGAAAAGTGTTTGATCAATGCATCCTTCCAGTGCTTACGTATGGTGCAGAGACGTGGACCTTAACTAAAAGAGACATACAAAGGCTGCAGACAACTCAAAAAAGCATGGAGAGGTGCATGCTTGGTGTAACCAGGAGAGATAAGAAGAGGAACTCGTGGATCCGAAAAATGACAAGAGTGGAAGACATCATGATCAGAGTTAAATCCCTGAAATGGCAATGGGCTGGACATACTGCCAGAAGGACAGATCATCGATGGACAGCTGAAATTTTAGATTGGATTCCAAGGGACAGGAAAAGACCCAGAAGAAGACCACATGGGAGATGGGTGGATGAAATTCGAAAGTATGCAGGGGTGACATGGAGGAGACTGGCACAAGACAGACCGTTGTGGAGGAAACTTGGGGAGACCTTCGTCCAGCAGTGGATTGATAATGGTTGACAATGATGATGATGATGATGATATATATATATAGTATTATCTGCATATTTACTTTTGAAGCAAAACTGAAAACCCAGAAATGTCAGAAATGTCTAGAGTTTCTATTGCATTTTTCGTAACTGTACCTGTTAAATGATTTTGCCAGATAGAAATAATGTTATATACTGTACTATGAAGTATTATAAAATATTTTGCATTTATAGTAATTGGATAAGCAATGATATATTGCTGTGTAAATGTGGATCAGTCGCGCCTGAAAGCTGAGTGCAGTCATTATAAACAACGTCAAAGATTGAATTTAATTAATTTCTAATTATAAATCATAGATGTATGTAATATATTCCCTTTTGTTTTCAGTAAAGAATCTTGGAATTATTATACGTAAACATTTTTTTATTTAAAAATGCTTTAGCATGCAAGAAGTATTAAATAGCACTCGTGCGCAAGAGCTCAACTACGTGTTATAAACATAATTAGCAATGATTATCGGGCCTCGACATTCACATAGAGATATATGATATGCATGTATATCTAAAAGAAAATGTTTATCCTTCAGAAACGCAGTAGATAAGCTAGCTGTCGACTGTGAAATTTCCTTTCGAAATTCAAAAGAGTGCCCTAATTTACAAGAACTGAGAAATGTTAAACCACCCTCTAATTTATATTTTTTAAATAACAGAAAAAAAAGTTTTATTCGGATTCAAATTTTGAATGAGTTTGCCAACTCCCAGTGCATTTCATGAAAACTGTTACTTTTGCATTTTGCAAAATATTTCTAAATATTCCGTCCCTACTGTCTGCTGAAACTTTCTTAAAGCAAAGTACTAAGACGAAATTGTTGATATAATAAATTTTCTTTGATACATATGATTAAGAACGGAGGGGAATCAGTTTTGAATCTGCAGATTTCAGAAAAGAGCCTAAAGGTGATACATATATATATATATATATATATATATATATATTTTTATCTAAGAAAGGTTTTTTGCAGTACTCGTTTTCATATCGATTAGATGCTTGTAATCAGAGAAGTATATCAGTGCGGGGGTCTAGCCTACAGCTGATGGTTCCAGTTCTTCCAGTTCGTCATTCCCCCTAAGGATCCTGTAACATAACCGAGTGAGTTCGGATCTTTTTTGCCCGTGTCACACAGACCTATCCAAGATCCACAAAGTCCCATTGCATCTCCAAGATTCACAAAGTCCCATTGCCTAACCAAGATTCACAATGGCCCATGTTTCTGTCCTGTGGTCCATTATTGCCTATGGAGCGCGTCGAGGAAGCAAACCTATCTTTCACTAAGACTTTGCTCAAAGAACGTTAAAAAACGACTCAAGTGTGGGATGTAGTCGACATAACATACTTGAGAAGGATGGTCCACCTCGGAATCGACTAGGACCTTCGAAACGACATATGAGAAAAACATCTTGGCTAAGCGAGTGTAAGATTGGTGTCTGAAATATTAGAGGTATAAATGGAAGGATAAACGAGGTGATAAAAGAAATTAATAAGTACAGATTGGATGAGCTGTCTGGAAATGTAACTAAAAACAACGAAATTGGGAAAGAAGAAATCAACGGAACGGTGAGTGTGTGGTCTTGAGTGTTGGGTAATGTAAGAGGACAGGCTGGTGTAGGTGTGATTTTAAGTAAAAAGATGAAGAACAGCTTGATTCGTTGTAGCTACCTAAGTGAAAGTGAAATTTACAGAATAGCAATTATTGCATTGTATGCTACGTGTGATTCAGATCCCTCTGAGAAGAAGGAAGAATTTTGGAATTAGCTAAAATCTGTTTCGAGCATTTTGGTGCTAAATAGAAAGAAAGTCATAATAGCAAGGAGTTTCAATGCTAGAGTAGGTGTTCAGAATGGGACTTCTGACAAAGTTCTGTGTAAGTTTAATTATCCAGGTGTAAACGATAATGTTGAAAGATTAACTGAACTCTGCATCAAAAATGGTTTGTGGGTATCTAATACGTATTTCAACAACAAGTCTATCCACACATACACTTGGGAAAATCGTACTCTCGGATTGAAGAGTGTAATATTTTTTGTTTTTATGATCAGCGTCTGAATCACTTAGTTTTTGATACCCGTGTGATGAGAGATGCAGATGTTCGCTCTGATCATCACCTGTTAGTGTCACGTGTGAAACTGCATGCTGGTTGGAGAAGGAGGTATAATAAAATGCCATTTGTGAAAAAAATAATGGTTGAAAGGCTGTCTGAAAGATATCAGCATTACTCTGATTTATTCAATGAACTTCTGAATGAGTTGAAGGCGTGCGAGAGAGATATACAAAATATTTGTGCTGTCACTGACGTTGAAGAGGTCTGTAGTACTGCAACAATGGGTAATTTTAAAAGTGTGTTTGATGGAACAGTGAGGTTAAATAAGCGGAAAACAGAAAGATGGAATCATACTTGGAGATGTTGCACGGTAGAATTTCTGAGGATGAATATCGCTGTAAGAAGCGTGAGGCCGCAAAGCTGGCTAGCCAGAGTAAGGCAAAATATAGGAAGGGAAATAAGAAAAGCACAATTTGGCTTTTTTTTAAAGATGGTAAAACATTCTGGAAGTACATAAACCGTAGAAAAAAAGAATGAAAATAAAATTGTAAGTTGTGTTAAGAATAGGGTTGGGGAAACAACATTGTATACCAATGATCTAAGTGAAACTTGCGGTGAGTACTTCTGTGATCTATTTCCGTCGTGAAAGCAAAAATTATTCTGATGTAGAAGCAAATGATGGATGCAGCGTGGAATCTCAAGGGAAGAGTTATGTCGAGCTCTTAAATCTCGACAGAATTATAAGACTTCGCGCGTAAATAGCATAACTGCTGAGATGATAAAATATGGTGGTGACTCTGTGATTGACTGGTTAACTGAAAATTGCCTGTAGGTACATTTTGCTAATTTGGTTAGAAATCGTCCCTAAGGATTGGAGGGATGCTGTCCTTTTTTCCCTCTACAAGGGAAAATGTGATCAGATTGAATACATTTACCATGTTGGTATCAATTTGCTGCGTGTGCCAGAAAGAGCATTTGGGAATGTGATTATTGATAAGGCACTCGATCTTACGTCTGAAAAAGTGTGGGTTTACAGAGTGGTTTTATGCCTAGTAAGGGCTGCACTAATATAATTTTTTGCTTAATGTATTTTGATTGAAAGGTATCTGTCTGTTGGCAAATAATTGTCTGCGACCTTCATAGTACTCTTCTCTGGAAGGTACTGAATAAATATGGTACCACTGGGAATCTTCGTAACAGCGTGAAAGCCATGTACGCTGGCAGTACACCATGTGTACGAGTGAATGGTGTTTTATCGAAATGCTTTTTTTATTGGTGCAAGACAGTGGTAAGTTTGTGTAATGCCACCCTGGCTGTTGAATATATTTATGGGTGCATATATGCGTAATTCCAGAATGGATACTATTGGTTTATGTCTTGGTAATATGCGTGTGTGCAGATTGTTCTATGCTGATAACACGTTTTTATTGGCAGAGAGCAAAAGTGAGTTACAGAGTATGTTGTCCGGGATGTACAAAATTTGCATGAATTCAAACGGTTCTACGTCAATTCGTCGCGTGCGTCAATTCGTCGACCGCGTCAATTCGTCGACTGCGACGATTCGTCGCGCGTCAATTCGTCGCCTACGTCAATTCGTCGCGCGTCAATTCGTCGACTACGTCAATTCGTCGCGCGTTAATTCGTCGCGCGTCAATTCGTCGACTGCGTCAATTCGTCGCGGACAAATTCGTCGACTACGTCAATTCGTCGACTACGTCAATTCGTCGCGTTTACAGATTTTGGTTACATACAAAACGAATGCAGGAAAACGTACGATTTCGAACGTCTTGCTCCCTGATCAAATTTATAAAGTTTGGACACGCAGACAGGATAGGAATATTACGTTTTTCTTTGGCACTAAAAATATTAGACGGTAAACGGTTTTTGGAACGGGGCAGGGCCCGGTTGGTCAGAGCCCCCCATATACAAAATTTTCGTAAAATCTACAGTTTTCAATTCAGAACCACCAAATCTGGTATACTATCTCGTGGTATTCTAACTTAGACTGTAGACGGTTTTGGGAAGCGGTTCCAGAGAGGGGGAGAGCCCCCCTACAGAATTGCCGTAAGATATAGTTTTCAATTTAGAACTACCAAATTTGGTGTATTATCTCATGGTACTCTAACTTAGACGGTTTTTGGAACGGGTCAGGGGCCCGGTTGGTCAGAGCCCCCACACACAAAATATTCGTAAGATCTACATTTCAAAATTGTCTTTATTCTTCAAATAAAAATAGCATTTCTATGTACATGACAGTAGAATTCTGCAGTTTTCAATTCAGAACCACCAAATCAGGTATCCTATGTCATAGTACTCTAACTTAGACGGTTGTCGGTTTTTGGAACGGGTCAAGGCCCGGGGAGTCAGAGCTCCCCCCCCCCCCTACATACAAAATTTTCGTAAAATCTAGTTTTCATTTCAGAACCATCAAATTTGGTACCATGAAACTCTAACTTAGACGCTAGACGGTTTTTGGAAGGGGTTGGAGCCCGCGGGGTCGGAGCCCCCCCCCTATAAAAATTTTCGTAAAATCGACAGTTTTTATCTTAGAACCACTAAATTTGGTATACTATGTTATGGTACTCCAACTTAGACGGCAGACCGTTTTTGGAACGGGTCAAGGCCCGGGGGTGAGAACCCCCACATACAAAATTTTCTTAAAAACTACAGTTTTCAATTCAGAACCACCTAATCTGGTATACTATCTCATGGTACTCTAACTTAGACGCTAGACGGTTTTTGGAAGGGGTTGGAGCCCGCGGGGTCGGAGCCCCCCCCCCTCATAAAAAATTTCGTAAAATCTACAGTTTTCATCTTAGAACCACCAAATTTGGTATACTATCTTATGGTACTCTAACTTAGACGGCAGACCGTTTTTGGAACGGGTCAAGGCCCGGGGGTCAGAGCCCCCCACATACAAAATTTTCTTAAAAACTACAGTTTTCAATTCAGAACCACCTAATCTGGTATACTATCTCATGGTACTCTAACTTAGACGCTAGACGGTTTTTGGAAGGGGTTGGAGCCCGCGGGGTCGGAGCTCCCCCATCATAAAAAATTTCGTAAAATCTACAGTTTTCATCTTAGAACCACCAAATTTGGTATACTATCTTATGGTACTCTAACTTAGACGGCAGACCGTTTTTGGAACGGGTCAAGGCCCGGGGGTCAGAGCCCCCCACATACAAAATTTTCTTAAAAACTACAGTTTTTAATTCAGAACCACCTAATCTGATATACTATCTCATGGTACTCTAACTTAGACGCTAGACGGTTTTTGGAAGGGGTTGGAGCCCGCGGGGTCGGAGCTCCCCCATCATAAAAAATTTCGTAAAATCTACAGTTTTCATCTTAGAACCACCAAATTTGGTATACTATCTTATGGTACTCTAACTTATGGTACTCTAACTTAGACGGCAGACCGTTTTTGGAACGGGTCAAGGCCCGGGGGTCAGAGCCCCCACATACAAAATTTTCTTAAAAACTACAGTTTTCAATTCAGAACCACCTAATCTGGTATACTATCTCATGGTACTCTAACTTAGACGCTAGACGGTTTTTGGAAGGGTTGGAACCCGGGGGGTCAGACCCCCCCCGAATAGACACTTTTTCGTAAAATCTACAGTTTTCAATTTAGAACCACCAATTTTGGTATACTATCTCATGGTACTCTAACTTAGACGCTAGACGGTTTTTGGAAGGGGTTGGAGCCCGCGGGGTCGGAGCTCCCCATCATAAAAAATTTCGTAAAATCTACAGTTTTCATCTTAGAACCACCAAATTTGGTATACTATCTTATGGTACTCTAACTTAGACGGCAGACCGTTTTTGGAACGGGTCAAGGCACCGGGGGGTCAGAGCCCCCCACAAACAAAATTTTCTTAAAAACTACAGTTTTCAATTCAGAACCACCTAATCTGGTATACTATGTCATGGTACTCTAACTTAGACGCTAGACGGTTTTTGGAAGGGGTTGGAGCCCAGGATGTCAGACAAACCCCGAAATTTTTTTTTTTTGTAAAATCTACAGTTTTCAATTTAGAACCACCAACTTTGGTATACTATCTCATGGTACTCTAACTTAGACAGTAGACCGTTTTTGGAACGGATCAAGGCCCGGGGAGTCAGAGCCCCCACATACAAAATTTTCTTAAAAACTGCAGTTTTCAATTCAGAAGAACCAAATCTGGTATACTATCGCATGGTACTCTAACTTAGACGCTCGACGATTTTTTGAAGGGGTTGCAGCCCGGGGGGTAAGGGCCCCTCTCATATAAAAATTCGCAAAATCTACAGTTTTCAATTTAGAACCACCAAATTTGGTATACTATCTCATGGTACTCTAACTTAGACGCTAGACGGTTTTTGGAAGGGGTTGGAGCCCGGGAGTAAGAGCCCCCCCCATTAAAATGCCGCGTAAAATCTACAGTTTTCAATTTAGAACCACCAAATTTGGTATACTATCTCATGGTACTTTAACTTAGACGGTCGACGGTTTTTGCGACTGGTCAAGGCACTGGGGGTCGGACCCCCCCCCGCACACACACACAGACATACAACATTTTCTTAAAAACTACAGTTTTCAATTCAGAACCACCAAATTTGGTATCATGAAACTCTAACTTAGACGCTAGACGGTTTTTGGAAGGGGCTGGAACCCCGGGGTGAGAGCCCCTCCCCCTCCTCATAAAAATTTCGTAAAATCTACAGTTTTCAATTTAGGACAACCAGATTTGGTATACTACTTATGGTTATCTAACTTAGACGGTAGACGGTTTTTGGAAGGGGTCGGGGCCCGGGTCAAGGTAGCCCCATGCAAAATTTTCGTAAAAAGTTCCGTTTTTTACTCTTAAGAATACCCTATTTACGTTCTAAGGCGCTCTTTGGCCCTTTGAGGGCCTTGCACCATAAACCATCAACCAACTAACCAACCAACCAACTAACCAAACTACGGTCTAATTTAGGGACTGTAGATAACAATAAAGTGCAAAAATATGCGTTTAATGGTGTATTAAAAACACAAATCTATATAGTTTAGCTTTCACTACCAACGAACGGCTTATCAGAAAGAAATATAATGTAATGTAAACAGAGAGTTCCAGATATTCAAAATTCAAAACGGTAAGAAAAAGATGATCAATGCCAATGTGAAGTCGTATGCATGCGACATCACATAGGTACATTGCATTTCTGTGTCGCGGGATTCACAGAAGCACACGCCAGATGTACGGCAGTTCTATAGATGTCTCCTAGAAGGTAAGTATTCCCATTCCTTTTTCCTTCTTTTTTGTTTCGCAAAATTAAATTAACTAAATCAAAAAATTTAAAATAAGTTTACTGGAAAATTGCAGGAATATCTTTTTCATTCATTAACTTTCACCCGCTGAACTTGGTGATTCCACAAATAGTAATATGTACCTGGCAAATAACTGGTATCCCTGCTAGTACAAATTATATTAATGATTTATTTGCGTCCAGTTCAATCTAGTATGTCCATAAGAGCGTTTGGGGCCGTGTGAAAAATACATTTCAACGTGTGCCGCTACGGCGGCGGAGTGATCTAGGCGCTGGCTTCTGACCACTTGTCGAGAAGGATCCTGGTTCAAATCTCGGTGAATCATGGACGTTGTGCTTGACTTCTGGCACTGGCTGTCCCCCTTCCCAGGAACCAGTGGCCCAAAATTGGGAATGTCCGACTGCTTATAGCACACTGAATTGATCACGGTGGTCGTTAACCTCCCCCCCCCAAAGATTGCGACGTGTCCATTGCTATTTGTTGTGGACCGTACAAAATGTATGTTTTTGATATCAAAGTGTCCACTTCCATGTAGGCTGGCCATAAAATGTTAGGGGACCGTACAAAATTGCACTTTTGTTTTCACCTTGTCAGCGCTTCGGTATATGGTTGAAGTATACGTACATATAGTTGGGCCATTTCAGCACGTAGTTTGGTTTATATAGAAAATCAAGATAATGTTACATTTTTACTCAGCTACAACACATTAATCCCAAAGGCTATTTGTTGAAATCTTTAATCCACCGTGCTCATATTCACAACGTTAACATAACATGTCAAGTTATTAATGTTGCAGTTT